>LR749919.1:569172-585163 GCA_902729485.2 Mus minutoides
GGACTGCATGCGTACCTGTAATCTCCGTGCCCAGGAAGCTCCTAAGTTTAAAGCCATTTTGGTATACACAACAAATTTCAGGCCAAATAGGGCTACACTATGAGACTCTGGGGTGGAGCTGGGTGAAGTACTCCTGGTTAAGAAAATTCTTCAAAGAATTGTTCAAACAACAAACTTGGTGATTCAAAAAAAAAAAAAAGAAAGAAAGAAAAAAGACATTTCCTACCACCAAAATGTGCTCTTTCTGTGAGACAAACTACCTCCAAGCCTTCACTAAAGACAGACAAAAAGCAAGTCATCAGCCACAGCTGCTAAGCCCTGTCACCCTGTTTGCAAGTCCCTAAACAATGCTCTCCAATACAGACGCTGCCAGCCACACATGGCCACTGGAATGTAAGCTTACTAAAAACCAGCAAAGTGTAAAACTGAGCTTCTGAATTCAGTTACAAGTACTTGAATACCCACATATGGTCAGGGGCTACTATACTGTGCATTACTACAAACAAACTGGCCAAAGGTATAGATACCAAGTATCTCCACCTAGGAAAAGACATTTAGTTACTGCAACTCAGGGTCACTCTGTTTTGAAAGCTTTGAAACTAGGGATAAAAGGTCTAGCACTGACTGGTTAGAGACTGGTTGGACAAGGTCTCTCTCTGCTTCTAGGAGTCAGTTACCCCTAAGGAGGCATGTTTCATTAGGTAGTGTCTGGGAGAATCCTGGCATAAGTACATGAAGACTTCACTACTTCTAGGAGTTACGCCTATATGTTAGAGCTGACCAGCCAAAACAGAAGGAGTATGTACACATCTCTCTATAAACCACACATGGAGGATGGAGATGCCCCGGCAGTTAGGAGCACTTGTTGCCAGGTTAGGTTCTTAGCACCAATATGGTTCAACCATCTATCTCGGTTCCAAAGGCACCCCAAACCCTCTTCTGGCCTCTGAAGGTCCCAGGCACCACTGGTATATGTGTGTGTGTGTGTGTGTGTGTGTGTGTGTCTGTGTGTGTAAGCAAAATACTCAGGCACACAAAATAAACAAATCTAAAAATAAATGAAGCCCATACCTAGAGATGCACACTCTAAATGAAAGCCACTAAGAGCTGGCATGGTAGAGCAGGCATTTACTGTCAGCACTGGGAAGGCTGAGGCAGGCAGGACTATAAAGAGGCAAGGTACAAGTTGAATTTATATGTATGAACCTTGACTATTGGTCACCTCCTCACACTGTCACAGCAGGCTTCCCTCATCTGGAAGGAATAAGTGACACTAAGGTATACAGTTCTACCAGAAGCTAGATGGCCATGACACAGATGCACTGAAGCAGCGGTGTGGCTGGTGAACGTGGGTCCTGAAGCACAGCAGACAAACTCACAGTTGTTTTTACCACTTCTTAGCTGTGTGCTTCAAGTAATCTACTTACAATCCTCAATAGCTTTACTCATAGAACTGCAAAAGGGAGCTGGAGAGATGGCTCAGCAGCTAAGAGCCCTGGCTGCTCTTCCAGAGGCCCTGGGCTCAATTCCCAACACCCACAAGGCAGGTGACAACTGTCTGCAACTCCTGTTCTAGGGCATCCAACATCCACACAGAGAAGAGACATACATGCAGTCAAAACCACCAATACACATAAAATAAAAACAAATATTTTTTTAAAATGCAAAAAGACCCCTTACCTTACAGGAATAGTAAGGCTAAGAAAAGAAATCCATGCTTCCTATTATGATTTGGATATGATAGGATCCCCTAAAAAACTCATGTAGGGAGCTTGAGAGAAGATTCAGGAATTTAGAAGGCCAGCATCCACATAATGGCTCACAACCATCCAATCCTCCAGGTGTAGGGGATCTCACACCCTCTTCTGACCTCTGCAGGTACCAGACACATGGACAGACATACATGCTGCTAAAATGTTCATACACATAAATTCAACTTGAACCTTAAAAAAAAAAGGCTTATGGTCCTCTCTGTTGGGAAGTGACTGGACTACAGATATCCAACCTAACTGATGGGTTGATCCATGGCTGATTCACAGTGGAATGGACCACTGGGAGATGTGGTAACAGACAAAGGGGAGCCTGGATGAAGTGGTGGCTGCTGAGAGTCCCTCTGAAGGTGGACCACGTCCTTAGCCCCCTGGGTTCTGTTTCCTATTTGCCTTAGGTAAAAATGTCCTCTGTCTGTTCCTGTTCTGCCAGGATGTTTCTGTCTTGTCAGACCTAAAGGTAATAGAGGCAAGAGCTCATTTCTGAAACTGTGAGCCAAATTAAACGTTCCTCCTAAGTTGATTCTCTCCAGTATGATGTCACAGCAATGGAAAGTACTAACACATTTCCTAACATTAGATTCATCTTTCAAATGACAAATGAACTGTCAGTGTCACTCGCATGAACAGTACCTCAAGTTCCCATATACCCTTATAAACAGCACTCAGCTCGAGGTCAGTAACACTGACTTCCTCTCAGATGATGACAGAATGAAAGATGGGAACCAGGTGCCCCCACAGTCAGCAAAGTGGAATCTGGAACTAAGCCTTTCACTTCAAATCCAGGCTCTTCCTGGAGAAGACGTCTCCCTATACTCCTGTGTTCTCCATGCAATAGCCTCGTTGAAGCACAGCCTATACTCCTGTGTTCTCCATGCAATAGCCTAAGTTGAAGCATAGCCTTGTCAGTGGCCCTGCGAACTTTAGCCTGAAAAATACTTCCTCAAAACCGATTAGAAACACTAGGGCAATGTGTGGAACTAGGGAAGCTGATGCAAGCTTCCGAGGGAAAAGAGTACAGTCCAGGTCAGCTACTCTACTGAAAACAGACACCAGAAGGCAAAATGGGATTCCTTACCAAGGGCTTCCAGGCGCTCTGTTTGCTCTTCTCTCCACTTCCGGATACTTTCAGGCTCTGACTGCAATCGATCCACTTCTGAAATGGCTGCATAACTGTCTGTTGGACCATTGCTCTCCTTAACACAGAACAATTACATACTCTATCAGTACACCAATTCTTTCTGAAATGTTCTTCATAAGAGTAGAAGAGGTCACATAGCGAGGCTGTGTAAAAGGTTAAAGGATGACTTAAAGCAACAGGAGAACCCTACAAGTGTTCCCTGCATTACAGCATTAACGAGCTGGGTCCTTGCACTCTCAAAAGGGAGGCAGACTAGATGTTATCTGTTAAAAAGTGGGACACGAGTGAGTGATAGGAAAGTTGAGGCTGGATGCTTAAGGGACATATTAGAACATTGTGATCAGTTTCTCTCCTCACTTGACAGAGAGATATGTGCTACCTTCAAAGTAACAGAGCAAACTGGGCGGTGGTGGCGCATGCCTTTAATCCCAGCACTTGGGAGGCAGAGGCAGGCGGATTTCTGAGTCCGCAGCCAGCCTAGTCTACAAAGTGAGTTCCAGGACAGCCAGGACTACACAGAGAAACCCTGTCACCAAAACCACCCCCCCAAAACAAAACAAAACAAAACAACAAAAACCCAAAAACCAAAGTAACAGAGCCAAGCCTAGAGCCTAAGGCTTCAAATGATATTTACCATGCAGGAAATACTCACTGAATGTCATCTAACCAAATGGTAAACTTTAAGAAAGAATTCAAAAGAAAATGTATAGCAACTGTAGTCAAATCAGGGAAGGCTCAAAAACTGCGGACGACTATGAGGCAGAGGGCAGGGATGCCTCTCGGTAGTGGGTGAAGACTCGAGACCTAATAACACGTTGACAAAACCTCATAGCTGCAAACTGATTTGAGAATTATACTATGTGACCAACTGGGGTTCATTACCAGCTTGACCTTACTAGACTCTAACAAAGAGAAAGAAAGAGTTAAAGGTCTAGTGACTGCCAGGCTTAGTGGTGGATCCCAGCTCTCAGGAGGCAGAGGCAAGTTAAACTGTGAGGCAGCCTAGCCTGGTCTCCTAGTGCATCCCAGGACAGCCAGGCCCACACTGGTCCCAGTGACTTTTACAGTGCTGGATATGGCATACAGCACACAGAGCATAAACTGAGGATGATCATCGCTTCACATTTTATTTATTTATTTTTTTTTTTCAAAAGCTCTTACTGTCACTGTCACTGTCTACTCTGGCAGACACTGCACCAGCGCTGGGGTCTCTTTTAGGTCAGTCAGTTCAAGTCACAGTTAAGGCTCTAGTGTACTGTCATTTAATGTAGTTAAGAGCACTCTGTACCTGGTAGTATTCACCATTCATCACTCCGTCAACAGCATCTGCAAGACATAAGATTTCAGCCAGTCAATCGGGGCTACTTAAGGATTAAGGATTATATAGGAGAATACAATACTGTGTGCTGCAGCAACTAGGAGCTACTGGATAGCCTGTAAGAAGTGACAGCAGGGTAGAGCACAGCTCAACGGCAAGATAGCCTGCCTAGCCTGCATGCCTCAGAGAAGCCCTAGGACCAAAAGGCAAAATACTTGGGTGGGGGAAGGGAGCCGGAGAGATGGTTCAGTGTAAAATAGCACTGGAGGCCCTCTGAGAACCCAGGTTTGATTCCCAGCACCCACAGGGCAGCTTAAAACCACATGTAACTCTAGTTCCAGAAGATCCAATGCTCTCCTTCTATCTCCATGGGTACCAGTCACCTTAATGGTGCAGAACCATGTACACAGGCAAAATGTTCATATACATAATTTAAAAAAAAAAATGCCTGACAGCCCTAGTCCAATCTCTGTGAACCAAACAGTAGGAGAACAGGACTCCTGCAAGCTTGCCTCTGACCTGCATGCACACAGGGGCTGAGGTGTGGATATGAACTATACGTGTTCATACACACCTATAGTGCCAGTACTCAGAAGCTGAGGCAGGAGATCAAGGGTTGTGAGGCCAGCCCGGGCAAATTCCAGGTGAGCGTCAGCCATAAAGAAACTAAAGGTAGGTGGCATATAGCCTAATAATTTTAACAGAGGTTCCTAACAGTGAATAAAAGTATTTGGCTGGTGTAGTCCTTTGATGAATTTCTTGTTGAAGAACTGCCGGGCCACAGGGTGTGTGTTACTGTGACGGCTCCTCCTCCAAGTGAGCTAAGGATGCACCTGACATCTCATTTTCTTCTTTACTCAAATGACTGAGGTCTGCCTGCTTTTACTGTCTTCTGATCTCAAAATTCTCTTTATTAATATCTATAATACTGCAAGTATGTCCCCCATTTTGTTCACCTCCCTCTCCAGGCTCCTCTATGTGCACCCTGTGCACGCACGTGGAGCTCAGGGGTTCTCATTGGATATCTTCCCCCAAGTGACTCCAATCTTATTTTTTTTTCAACTTTTATTAGATATTTTCTTCATTTACATTTCAAGTGTTATCCAGATAGTTCCCTATATCCTCCCCTCTCCCGGCCCTGCTCCCCTACCCACCCGCTCCCACCCCTTGGCCCCGGCGTTCCCCTTATTTTTAAAGACATGGTCTGCTGGTTAGCCAGCAAGCACCAGGGATCCTGTCTCCTCCCAACTTGGGGCTTACAGGCATCCACCACAGCGGCCAGATTTCACATGAGTCCTTGGGATCTAACTCAGGGTCTCGCTGGTGCAGGATTTGAGCCATCTCCTGTGTGTGTGTGTGTGTGTGTGTGTGAGACATAGGCTTTCACTGTAGCCCAGGCTGTCTTCAAACATCATGGAAAACATCATGTTGGTGAGAATGACCTTAAACTTTTAATACTCTGCCTCCTTTCCCAAGTGCTGGGAATACAGGCCTACACCACCATATAAGTCAGTTTATATGGTACTGGGAATAGAACCCAGGGCTTCATGCATATTAGGCAAGCACTCTACAATACTGTTTTTCAATTTGGTTTATGGCATTTAATCCTGAGAGTTTCAATTCAATTTGACTACAAATGTTACCAACTCTTTCTTTCTCTGTGGCTTCTGCACAGGCTATCCCACAATAGTATTTTTCTTTAAAAACTAATTTATTACACTTTATTTAAGCCATCAGGTTTGACAGCGGGGGGCCTTTCGCCCACTGAGCCATCTCACTGGCCTTCTGCTGGTACTTTAAGGATGTCTGTCTCACCTGGAATCTGTTTTTGTGTAAGGTAGAAGAGTGAGATACTTTTCAACCCCAGAGCCTCCAATGGCTAGTCTGACCAGTCCTACAGTATGGTTAATAGATTACAGCTAACACAGTTAATATAGTTCAGCCTAGGGACAGCTCCAAAAGAAGACTTTGGCCACTGCTCTCTAATAAAGCCAGAGCACTGCACACCCCATACTCCTAAACTACTCGCAGCCTGTCCTTTGGGTCTGAGAATTCATCCTGACCCTCTGGCACATGCTTTGAGCTCTTTATTAGCTATTACATTAGTCTCCTGACATTTTAAAGACTTATTGTATGCGTATGGGTGCTTTGCCTGTATGTATGTGCCACCGTGTATACAATGCCTGCAAACACAAGAGGTAATCAGATCCCCAGAAACTGGAGTTCCAGCTACCATGTGATGCTAGGAACTGCAGCTAGTTCCTTTGAAAGAGCAGCCAGTGATCGTAACCCCTGAGCCATCTCCATCGTCCTCTTCTCATTCTTACATGAATCAAATGACCCAAGTCAGAGGACAGTGTACAGAAACAAAGGAATGATATCTATGGACCTTGATTTAAGACAACTCCACTAACACCAATGATCCAGAAGAAAACTTTCTCAGGCATCTTAAGAAGTCCAGAAAGAAGGCAGGCAGTAGTGGGGCATACCTTTAATCCCAGCCCTTGGGAGGCAGAGGTGGGCAGATTTCTGTGAGTTATAGACCAGCCTGATCTTCAGAGTGAGTTCCAGTACAGCCAGGGCTATACAGAGAAACTCTCAAAAAAACAAAAAAAGGGAAGTCCAGAAAGACACAAAGGCCAAGTCAAGCACAAAGCACATGCTTTAACCCCAGAACTTCGGAGACAGAAGCAGCTGATTTGAGTTCTGCCAGCCTTGTTTATAGCAAGTTCCAGGACTACAGGAACAGACCATTTCTCAAATCACCACCCCATCCCCGCAAGAATTAAATAACCACAGGCAGAGTAAAGTTCCCATGGAGCAAGACAACTTTAACCTTATGTTTATGTCAGCAAGTGAAGTCAGGCAGACCTAGGGCTGCATCCTTGCTGAGCCGAGGATTAGCTTGTACCTTAGGACACAGCTTAGCTTGCACAGTAATCAGGTCTCATCTGAAACCTGCGATACCTCAGCCTCGCTGGCAGAAGCTACATGGATCCAGAGGTATACAGAGTGTTTGGATGTAGCAAATGCACAGCATATTTAAATATCATGTGTAACACACTCTTTAATTTTTCTTCCATTTCTACCAATAAAATTAATCTCCTTCCAGAAAACAACCTTTAATTCATCTCTCTTGGCTTATCAGAAACACTGTGCCTGTGACCACACGCTCTGTCGTCCATCAATACCTTCTATATCCTCTCCTCAGCCCCCACCACTGAGGGATAGGTTTCAATATCTAGACTTGCCCGCCTCCTTCCTAACCATCTGTTCTTCGTTACTAACTCAACCACTTCACCGGGTTGGTTACCTATCCCTAAACAAATGTCTTGGCCCAGCCTTCGGTTTAACCTGTGGGCATCTCCCATGGGCATTTTCCCTGCAGAGGGAGCAAGTTTATGTCTTTTTTTTTCTTTCCTCTGTCCCTCTGGAAAGTACATGAAGCAGACAGAGCTCCCACCAGTTACTCTTTCAATTTACTCGCTATACCCCAAAGCCTTCAAGCCTTTTAACGCCTCTTCCTACTTCCAGGAAAACAGTAGCGAAAATTCACTGACTGCTTACTACACACCAGTAAGCAATCACAGACAAATTAATGTGATTCTAAAACACCATGTGGTATATATTATGTACTTTAACAGAGAAGAAAGCAGGCTAGGCCGTGACGGTCGTTACATAAATCGCCTAAACTCACCCTTGAGCAGCAGGATAGCCCGAATCCCAACCACTACTGTGTTGAGTATGAAAGTTCTCAACTCCCAAAAGGAAGTGCTGAGATTACACTATTACTGTCCTCAACACACTGGCAGGAGCTGGCATTAAGTCATTAAATGCTTAGTTCATAAAAAACGTCTTTCCCAGGAACTAAGTCAGCAACCACCCCTTTCCTTCCCTTTGCTGAAATAAAAAGGCACAACTGTGCAGCCTCTCCATTTTGTCCTCCCAACTGCCTGGCAGGGGTATTTCTGCCTACTTGTCAAACACATGAGCACCTACTATAGACCAGACACTTACGTGATCCAAATGTGACACTGAACACATACAACACTGCCCGTAGAATGATAGACTCTTCTAGGGGCGCTACTTCTCCCAATGCTTGCCTTCTCGACACACCCACAAAGCCCTTTTTTCCATCCAAGCACACCCTGCTAAAACATCTGCAACAGAACGAGGTACACACAGTCTGAGGGAGGGGAGAGTCGAGGCAAAGCTGTTTCCTTCACCAAGTCACGAATCTCTAGGACTCAGTTTTCTATTAAATGAATGAAGGACTCTATAGGGCTAAAAAGCAAATTTCAGGAGTCCTCAGGCAGACGCAAAAGCCCACTCAAAGAAAACAGCCTCTGCTGCTTAAAGTCCACGCCAGCTCTAGGTTATGGCCCAGTTCTGTCCAAGCAGCTTGCTGCAAGCTGCAAACTGCAAACCTGGGGTACAGTACAGGTTCCCACAGAAGCTCTTGCTGGGGAATGATTTGTCTAGGAGTTAGCATAATGTCCTGGGGTTTTGGGGAGTTTTGGTTTTGTTAAATAAACAAACCCAGAGGCTGCAAAGTAGGAGCAAGTCTGTCCCAAAATATTCTGCCTGCTTAAAATGGCCATTTGTGATCTCTGGCCTCAAACACACACAAAGCATTACTGTGGTGCACCAAAGCCCAAGGCTGCAAAGCTCACTGTCTCCATACCACTTGCTTTCATCGCCTCACAGTGGCAGAGTTTAGAGGGTAGATATTCTCACTCATCCGTAGACTGCCATTTAATATTTTTAAGTTGCATTTTTTGGTGGAGGGTTCCCCCTATGTTACTCAGGCTGGTGGTGAACCTCTGGCACCAAAGTCCCAAATACCTAAGTGCATGATGGTCCACAGTGCCAAGCTTTTTTCCTTGCAAATGGAAAACCATTGTGTGTGTCTCTCTAGCTATATCCTACTTCCTTCACTACTGAATAGGACTTTTCCACGCCATCTTTCCTCCCACACAATACTGGGCATCAAAGGAGGAAGCCATCCAAAGGCCTAACTGTCATCCTATCCCGTCTCTTTTGCTTGAGCTCTTCTGTGGAAAGACCCACACTGCACTCCACATTCATGAGGGGGGCGGGGTCTAACCAGACCTGATAGGGACGGAAAAGGACTCCGTTAATTAAGGAAGGTTTCGACAAAGGTTTCTTATCGCGGTCCTCAGGATGGGAGTTGTTACATACGTTACGTACATTGCATTGTGGATAGGAAGACCCAGTCAAAGAAAGAGGCGCCGGACGGGTAGAAGATACTTGAGGAATAGAAGGACCCCACAATCCAAAGTTTTACATATCTTTAACCGCTGAACTACGCTGACATCTTTGTTTGCACGTGTGTCCCAAAGTTTATTCTATTCTTACTTTTTCCTAATGAGCAATTATTTCCGAGTGGACTCAAGACACGTCTCTAAGTCTGGCCAAACTGCGCCAATGCGGCAGCTTCAGAGACCAGGCTTCAAGCACAGCAAGCATGCTTGGTGAAAAGTTGGACAGAACGGGCCCCGGATCCTGACAGCCAGTGCATCTGCGCTCCCCTCTGCCTCGGCCCAGCAGCACTCAGAAGCCGGCAGCCTGCAGCAACGGAGGTCCGTGCGGACCCAGACGGGGTCTCACTTCCTCTTTGCGCTTCTTAAAGCTTCAGCCAGAAGCCCAAGTTCCGCGTAAGAGCACCGACCCGAGTGTGCCCAGAATCCTCCCGCCCGAACGCCGCTGCTCTCTCACCCGGACCTCCCGGCGGCTCGCCGTGTGGCTGCGGCCCGGGGGCGCCGCCGTCCAGGATGGCGAAGGCCTCGTCGTTCTCGATGCCCGCAATCTCACTCTCTTGCTGCGCCAAGAAGGCCGCGGCCGGGTCTTCCTCGCCGGCGCCCGCCACCCCGTTCCCTAGAGCGGGGCCACCGGGCGCACCGGCGGGAGCGCCGAATGGATCCAACTCAGCCATGACGGCCCAATTCAAGCGCAGCGACGCCGAAGCCGAAACCAACCGACCGACCCGCCGACACCCCGCCCAGCAGCCGACACTGTGCAGGCGGCTGCTACCGGAGGACGAGCGAGAGGAGGGAGAAGGTGGAAGCGGAAACCCTGCTTCTATATCCGGTTGGGTTGGTGAGCCACAAAAAGAACAGCCAATCAGAAGACGGGAGCTGCCCAATCAGCTGGCAAAGGGGAGGAGCCCTGGAGACAACTCGTGACTGGGAGCAGAAGGAGGAGCCAGCGGAAGTGCCACCTTAGGGGAAGCTGGGAGTCGCTTAGCATCAGGAGCTGGAGTGACCAGGAACAGCCCTTTGTGGACATCAGGGATGTGAGCTCTTCCCGACTACTCAACACTCAACCACTTGGTGTTTCTGAACTTCAGTGTGGTGGCGCACGCCTTTAATCCCAGCACTTGGGAGGCAGAGGCAGGCGGATTTCTGAGTTCGAGGCCAGCCTGTTCTACAGAGTGAGTTCCAGGACAGCCAGGTCTACACAGAGAAACCCTGTCTCAAAAAAAACAAAAACAAACAAACAAACAAAAACGGTCACTTTACTACTTGAACCTCTAGGAGTTTGAGGCCAGCTTGGGCATCACGTAGAAATCCCCGTTAAGCAACCAACCAACCCTTGGGTCAAAGATGCCTTCAGAAATAGTAAGGACAGGAAAAATGTGAGTTCTATTTTTTTTTCTAGTTATAGTTACTTAAAATGTGTGTGTAGATCAGAGGCCAACTTGTTGGGAGGCAGTTCTACTGTGTGAGTACCAGGCATGGTGACGGCACCTTTATCCAGCCATCTTGCCAGTCCTGAATGTTTTAATACACATAACTTTGTTTGGTTGGTTTTGTTTTTTTGCTACTTTTTAAGTAACTACATAAACTACTTTTGTTTTGCTGAATGGGGACAGAAGGCAAAGCTCTCTACCAGTGAGCTCCAGGGCCTTGTAAAACCATCCTAAGCATGGACTGTTAGAAGTTTAGAAAGCTGGCAACATGGCTTAGCAGGTAAAAATGTTGTTTGCAGGCCTGATAACCTGAGTTGGCTACCATGGCATAATCAAATACGCCGTTACACACATAGACAACACAGTACACACAAGATGAGTGTAAAAACAATTTATAGAAAAGTTTGGGGAAAGTTAAAGCACATTTGTAAAGCCAGCAGTCTGGAGGCAGAAGCAAGTGCATGCTCACTCATCTTTTTCTCTCAGCTTGACACGAGGAACGTCAATTGAGAAAATGCCAGCATAAGATCCCGCTGTAAGGCATTTTCCTAATAAGTGATTGATGCGGGAGGGCCTGTCAGCTGGTGGTATTATAAAGCAGGCTGAACAAGCCAGCAAGCAGCATCCCTACCACGCCAACCCCCATGGCTTCTGCATCAGCTCCTGCCTCCAGGATTCTGCAGCGTTTGAGTTCCTGTCCTGACTTGCTTCAGTGATAAACAGCAATGTGGAAGTATAAGCCAGATAAACCTTTTCCGCCTCTACTTGCTTTTTTGGTCATGGTGTTTCATCGCAGCAGTAGAAACCCTAAGACAAACCCTAAAAATAAATAAATAAATAAATAAATAAACCAACCAGGACATGAGTTTGAGGCCAGTGTGGTCTACTTAGCAAAGGCAGCTAACAGGGCAGATGATGTCCAAAAAACAAAACAAAGAAGGTAATGATGTATGAAGATTTTCCTCAGTCATCTCTGGAACGTCCCTGTGAAACTAGTAGAGACCTCCATGAGAAGGCCCCAGGAAGAGACGACTGTGGCTGCTGTGCTGGCACATTTTATATCAGCTTGACACAAGCTAGAGTCATTTGGAGACTGAGAAAATGCTTCTGTTAGGCAAATCTGTAATGTACCCCCCCTTTCTACATTTTTAATCAAATATAGTTATTTTCATACTATTTCAATTTTGTATTTCAATTATGGTTCCCTTTCCTCATCTCCCAGATCTTCCCCACCTCCCCACCCTTCAAACTCCACTCCTTTCTCACTCTCTTAAAAAAACAAATAGGATAGGCCTGGGGAAATGGCTCAGTGATTAAGAGCGCTGGCTGTCCTTCCAGATGTCCTGAGTTCAAATCCCAGCAACCACATGGTGGCTCACTCGCAACCATCTGCAATGAGATTTGGTTCCCTCTTCTGGAGTGTAGGCAGAACTCTGTGTACATAGTAAGTAAGTCTAAAAAACAAAAAACAAAAAAACACTGGAAAATAAACAAGAATAAAATGAAATGAACAGATTAATAAAATTTAAACTAAGAGCACAAGAAACACACACACACACACACACAGAGAGAGGCAAAACCCATAAAAACTCAAAATTGGAAACCTTAATATACAAGCAAAGGACCAGTAAGGTTAAAAAAAGAATATAGGAAAACAAACAAATAAAACCCAAAGCATAACCAAACAAAGCAGTATAAGAAAAAAAAAATCTCCAAGGACACAGAACTCTCAACTCGTCCTCCAGTCCCACTTCCTGGATGCTGCCATGCTTCCCAGACTGAGCTTTGGAAACTGTAAACTATCCCAATGAAATGTTTTCCTTTATAAGGGCTGCCTTGGTTGTGTTGTCTCTTCACAGCAACGGAAACCTTAACTAAGAAGTTGGTACCAGGGACTGGGGTGTTGCTGTGATAGGCCTGACTATGAGTTTGTTTGGAGGAATGTGGATTTTGAAAAGCAGTGGCTTTAGGCGGGGCTTGATGGGCGATTCTAGTAGAAGAATGAAGACAGTGGAGCTGCGGGTGACTCGAACTGTGGGAGTCTGGCTGAAGAGGTTTCAGTGGAGAAGAATTTTAATATGTGGCCTAGAGACTGCTCTCGTGATATGTTGGTGAACACTGTAGCTGCTCTTTGCCCATGTCTGCAGAGTCTGCCTGAAGCTAAGGTAAAAGGATTCAGATTAATTGCATTGACAAAGGAAGTCTCAAAAAAGCCTGCCACAGACTCTGCCCTGTGGTTCCCTCTTAGGAAGAGCATTTTGATCAAGTGTAGCAAGCTTAGAAAGAGAAAATACAAAATGTCTGATTCAAGGATTAAAGGAGTGGAATGGAGCTAAGTCTTGTGTTCAAGAAGATAAACAAATTAAAGATACTAAGTGAAATTAAGAGAGTGGTGAAAAGAATGTTGAGAAAGGGACAATGCCACCTAATCTAAATGTACTATGCATTCTCATTGAATGAGGGAGTTATATCACGTTAGGTATCATTATAACCTGGTCATTGTTTCCACTTGGGCATAAGGAGATATGATGGTGTGTCGAGCTGACAAGGGATGGATTGTGATGGCTATTCCCAATTATCAACTTGACTATATCTGGAATGAACTACAGTCTAGAAATGGAGGGTGCACCTGCAATCCAGATCTTCAAGCAGGAAGACAACATGCCTTGATCCCGATATTGAGATGGGATGACACACAATTTTGATCCAGATCAACACATTTAACCCACTGTTTCGGACCAGGAAGTGCCAATGGTGAAGATGTAGACTCAGTGGCAGTTGAAGGCCCAGGACTGAAGGAGTCATGCAAAGAAGTAGAGGCTTCAGCACCATGAAGAGAACCTATGAAGGGCTATTACTGAAAGTGCGGCCTAGTTGCAGTGGAACCCAGCATCTATGAAGACCCCAGTACCACGGGATGATCATCAAGAACAGCAGCAGCAGTGGAGTGGATCAACCTGAGCCTAGACTGCTACAGAGGGCAGAACTGGAGAAGTGACCCAAGCCCTTTGGAGGGGCCTAGAAGAGCATGTGTGGATCCCAGACATTAGAACAAGAAGCTGTGAAACTGAAGTTGCCTTGGAGACCCCAAGTTGTTTGAGATGCCAAAGCCGTGCGATATCTGCTGAGGAAAGTTGTTAACAAGGAGTGGAACGAGCCCAAGAGAAAGAATCGTGTTTCAGTCAACAAAGCTGAAAGGAGTTGGATATCAGACATGGAGATGCAAAGTTTGGGGTTTACTCAGCTGGTCTTGTTTTAGTCCAGTATTTCCTCATTATGATGTTTTGGCATGGTAATGTATATCCTGTAATGTGGGAAGTGTGTGATCTGCTTTTTTTATTTTAATTTTATAGGGGATTACAGTTAAAAGATTGCATGAATCTCAGAAGAGACTTTGAACTTTTAGAGATTATGATAGACTATGGGTTCTTTCTCATGGTGTGGGCCTTACATCCAATTGGTTGGTGGTTGCCTATTCCAAAAACATCTATGCCACTGATGTACCAGTGTACCATGCAGGAAAGTCACCAATATAGGTAAAAGGGTTTGTAGCTGAGTTAGTATTTACCTTTCTCCTCTGGTAGGGTATAGAGTACCTTCCAGGACAATGAACGCTATTTCAGAAGCATCTACTATAATAGGTTTCCATGACCCATTCAAATGGCCTACCATTAGCTCTCCCTCCCTATACTCCTTCCTTACCCAGTCATCCTTCTCTCTCTACTTAATCCTTCTGTTCCAGCTTCTTTCCCGCCATTTTTCTCTATCTATTCTATTTCCCCCTCCTTGGGGAATACTTCCCTCCCCTCTAGTTTCTCACTACATATTAACCTCTATGGTTGTTCATATAGTAACTTGCCTATTGAAGGCTTAAAAGCTAATATCCACATATAAAAGAATACATACCCGGTTTAGTTACTGTTCTATTGCTGTGAAGAGGCACCATGACCAAGGCAACTCTTACAAAAAGAAGCATTTAGTTAAAGACTTGCTTACAGTTTTGGAGGGTTAGTTCATATTTACCATGGACAGGGAGCAGACTGGCATGGAGCAGTAGCTGGGAGCTTTACATCCTGATCCATACTCAGGCAGCAGACAGACAAAGAGAGAGATACTAAGCCTGGTGCACGCTTCTGAAACCTCAAAGCCCATCCCCAGTTACACACTTTCTACAAGGAGGCCACACCTCCTAATCCTTCCCTAACGATTCATCAACTGGGAGCTAATCTACCTTTTTCTTGAGCTCCTCCAAACCCAATAGGGCTCCTTAGTTCCTTCCTAGAATCCCGTTTCACCTGTATCCTGCCAGCTAGTTCTCTGAGGTTCCTGCTAGCCCAAAGAACGAATCCCTACCTTACCTGAATCTCCTTCTATGAAGCTCTTCCAAGCCAGAAAGAGAGAGAGAGAGAGAGAGAGAGAGCCCAAAAGACCAAGTGAGCAGAGCTATAAAAGAAGTCTCTAGCTCCTCCTTACACCCTGGCAAGGCTGAGCGGAGTCAAGGTCTTAGTGGTGGTGGCTCCAAGCCAAGTCAGTGGGGGCCAAACCATTTCACCCGTACAGAGGAACTGCTCAAGGCCATGCAACTGACTTTGCTTCAGGTCATAGAGCAAAGACCACAGACCTCACCCAAGCAATTTGCTTCGAAATGGACCGGAACTTTCAATTCTTTAGCATTCTTATCTATCTAGGCCTGCAGAGGCACACCCAAACTGCATCTCTTCCAGACACACCTAACTGCATCTCACAGACGCAGTATCTTTGTAGGCTTAGATGTTTTGCTAACACACAGGATGTCTATGTACGATCACCAACTACCCTGTAATACTGGCTATCATGAATAGAGCAGCAGCGAACATGGCTGAGCAAGTGTCTCTGTGGTACAGTAGTTCTCAACTTTCCTAATTCTGCGACTCTTTAATACCGTTCCTCACATTGTGTTACAACCAACCGTAAACTTATTTTCATTGCTACTTCATAGATGGAATTGTGTTCCTGTTATGAATTGTAATATAAATATTTGCATTTTCTGATGATCTTAGGCGACCCCTGTG
>LR749919.1:585652-747752 GCA_902729485.2 Mus minutoides
ACATGGCTGAGCAAGTGTCTCTGTGGTACAGTAGTTCTCAACTTTCCTAATTCTGCGACTCTTTAATACCGTTCCTCACATTGTGTTACAACCAACCGTAAACTTATTTTCATTGCTACTTCATAGATGGAATTGTGTTCCTGTTATGAATTGTAATATAAATATTTGCATTTTCTGATGATCTTAGGCGACCCCTGTGGGTCATTCAGCAGCCCCAAGAGGGTTGCGACCCACAGGCACTACAGCTTGGGTACCTCCCAACTACCTTGCCTAACTTAAATTAGCCGGTTTATTCTAGTCTACATCTGCCACGGGGCCATTACCTCTCACTCAGACCTAGCACCTGATCCTTCTACCTCTGTATCACACAGTTGAATCCTCCTGCACCTGATTCTTCAGGCAGTCCCTTTCTCTCTACCAGGAAGTCCCGCCTTCTACTTCCTGCTCAGCTATTGGCTGTCAGATCTTTATTAAAACCAATCAGAGACAGCCAGGGCTACATGGAGAAACCCTGTCTCAAAAAAACCAAACCGAAACAAGCCAGGAATTCATGGGTCTGTACATTTAGGTCTGGATCTTTAGTTTGATTCCACTGTTCATCATGTTTGTTTTTGATACCATACCACACTATTTGTACTAGCATAGCGCTGTAGTCCAACTTGAGACTGAGGATGCTGCTGCCTCCTGCAGTGCTTCCACCATCCAGGATTACTTTAGCCATCCTGTGGTTTTTTGTTTTTGTTTTTGTTTTTAAGGCTTTTTGAGACAGGGTTTCTCTGTGTAGCCCTGGCTGTCCTGCAACTCACTCTGTAGACCAGGCTGGCCTCGAACTCAGAAATCCGCCTGCCTCTGCCTCCCGAGTGCTGCTGGGATTAAAGGCGTGCGCCACCACTGCCCGGCCATCCTGTGTATTTTTGTGTTCCCATATGAAGCTGAAAATCATCTTGTGAAAAGTTGTCTGTGAAGAATTGTATTAAATCTGTAGATTGCTTTTGATAGGATGACCGTTTTCACTATATTAATCCTACCAATCTATGAGAATGGAAGATCTTTTCATCTTCTGATATCCTTTTCAATTCCTTTCTTCAATGTCTTTTTTTCCTTTTCAATTCCTTTCTTCAATGTCTTTTTTTCTTTCTTTCTTTCTCAAGACAGGGTTTCTCTGTATATATTCCTGTCTGTCCTGGAACTCACTTTGTAGACCAGGCTGGCCTTGAACTCAGAAAGCCGCCTGCCTCTGCCTCCCGAGTTTCTTCAATGTCTTAAAGTTTTTGTTACACAAGTCTTTCATTTGCTTGGTTAGAGTTGCCCTAAAATATTTTTTTGAAATTATTGAGAAAGGTTCTGTTTCCCTGGTCTCTTTCTCAGTCCATTTGACTTTTGTATGTAGGAAAGCTCTCAGGTTTTGTATGTAAAGTCTGTGTTCTGCTACTTTGCTGAAAGTGTTCTGCAGCTGTAGACATTTCCTGGTAGAATTTTTAGGTAGAATTCAAAGATACTTTGGCTTCTTCCTTTCCTAATTGTATCCCCTGGTCTCTTTCAGTTGTCTTACTGCTTTAGCTGTAAGTACTTCAAGTACTATATTGAATAAGTGTGGAGGGCTGGTGAGATGGCTCAGCGGGTAAGAGCACCTGATTGCTCTTCCGAAGGTGCTGAGTTCAAATCCCAGCAACCACAGGGTGGCTTACAACCATCCATAATGAGATCTCACTCTCTCTTCTGGAGTGTCTGAAGACAGCTACACTGTACTTACATATAATAAATAAATAAAATCTTTAAAAAAAAAAAAAAGAATAGGTATGGAGAGAACAGATGATCTTGTCTTGTTCCTAATTTTAGGAGACACGTTTTGAGTCTATCTCGACTTAAGTAAGGCCTAGGTAACAGTTGCGTGTCTATCCTACCATTTTGTGCCATTACTAGGAAACTATCTCCTGCCTAAGTTGACTGCATATTCTGTTATATTCTGTGCTTTGGTGTTCTTGGAAACCAATCATAATAGCAGTCAGTTAGAACTGCTTTGTCTAGTTAAGCCACAATAAGCTTGGACCTGAACCAACCACCCAGTAGCACCTCCTGCACCTGTGGGTGAGCTTTTATGGTTTTTGCTTTTAAAAGCTGCTCTTGGGATGGACCCCAACATAAGAGAAACTCCTGCTCCAATATAAGAAGCTATTTGGAATAAGATTTCCACTTTGAGTAGGGGGTCAAATAAAGTTTAAGTTACCAAGACTTCCCAGGAACTGCCATCCTAGTTGGCAGAAAGAAATATGTCCTTGGGTAACTGACATCCTGATTGGCAAGTTAAGACGTGAATGTTTGGCAAGGCAAGTCCCCTGCCACAGTTGAATACCCCAACCAATGAGAGCAGGACAAGTTCCTAAGGAAATCCCCTATTCCTAAATCCTGGTTGGTGGAATAACTTAACACAGATGTTTATGGATTTAAGGCTTGAAAGCCCTATAGGATCTTGACCTAGGGTCACAGCCAACTCTTGAGTCTGTCCTGCAGTCCTCATCAATCAGTCCTGGAGCGAATGTTCAATAGACTTTCCCTGTCTGACTGAGATGGGTAATCCTGTGGATTTGAAGGCAACTCCTCAGCCCCAACAAACTGAAGTATGTCAACCCAGAACATTGTTTTTATGCTTAAAATCTCTTAAAGGCTCAGGACTACACTTTAATCCCAAACACCCAGTGTAGTTGCCAGATTTTCTATTGGCTTAAATACATGTCTAAGCAGTCTTCTCTGGTGGATACCACATATTTCTGGAGCTCTCACCAAGATCCCAAGAGATACCGGGAGTCTCAGAGGCCCTTGGAGTGGTGAAGAGGGCAGCGGTCAAGGGACTCCTCCAGGGTAGGATCCTGGAATGTTCCAGATCCCCAGGATCAACCCCTATCCTGAGAAGTCTGACACATCTACCCAAAAGGAAACAAATTACAAAGCCTGTCACCTCTGGCCATAAGTCTAGTTAAGACATCTTCTATTTGGAGACATAGGGGAGGTTAGATGTGGCTGCTGACCCACATCCAGGACCCATGAGATGCTACTGGATTTCCCTTAGCCATTCAGATACATGTATCTGTGGTGGTGGCCACCACTGGTGATCTTTACTGTGTGTCTCTGTGTGTCTTTCTATGTATTTCTGATAGTTCTGTTTTCCTGTATTGACCAGTGGCTTTCTCTGGTATAATTGGCTTAAGAGCTGTGCCTCCTCTTGTTGGGGACCTGAATCCTTTTGGCTCTGCCAGGTCACCCAGAGAAACCAACCAACCAGCCAAACAAACAAACAAACAAACAAATACAAAAAACTTGCCCCTGTCCAATCTCAGGGTGGGAGCGCTGGCTTGTTTGTTGTTTGTGTCCTGCTGACATTCCTGTGGAGGTGGGGAGGGCTGGGCCTCTCATTCAAGGCCTCCTGCCAATGAAGTGGAGTGTGTGTGTGTGTTGTGTGTGTTGGTGGTAGTGATACTGGAGAAGCCAGGTGTCACACACACACACACACACACACAGAGAGAGAGAGAGAGAGAGAGAGAGAGAGAGAGAGAGAGAGAGATTAGTTTGCATGAGGTGAGTACTCCCGTTGCCCCTCCACCTGCTCTAAGCAACCCTAGGGAAAGGGGAAGGAGGAAGATCTACTTTGTCTTTTGTGATTTATGTCTGTTTTTCAACCAATGATCCATATTATTGGAAAACTCAAAACCTACCATTCTGTGAAAAAATAGCAAACCTCCCCAGGGCCAGGTGGGAGGATTTGCGGCTGGACAATGCAGCCTGGATAGAGTGGGTTTTCTCTTCTAACACTGACCTTGGCCTGGATAGAGTGGGTTTTCTCTTCTAACACTGACCTTGGCCTGGATAGAGTGGGTTTTCTCTTCTAACACTGACCTTGGCCTGGGTAGAGTGGGTTTTCTCTTCTAACACTGACCTTGGCCTGGATAGAGTGGGTTTTCTCTTCTAACACTGACCTTGGCCTGGATAGAGTGGGTTTTCTCTTCTAACACTGACCTTGGCCTGGATAGAGTGGGTTTTCTCTTCTAACACTGACCTTGGCCTGGATAGAGTGGGTTTTCTCTTCTAACACACTGACCTTGGTCTGGATAGAGTGGGTTTTCTCTTCTAACACTGACCTTGGCCTGGATAGAGTGGGTTTTCTCTTCTAATACTGACCTTGGTCTGAAACCTTAAACAACTTTTGTTAGGCCCTTTTTAGGTTTACAGGTAGCTGCTAAAAAGATTTTGTGTGTCACCCAGTCGGTTCCAGATATTAGGGAAAAAATATAAAGGCTCTAGTTCCTGGAGGTAACTCAAAAAGTGTTTAACAACAGAGAAGTGGTTGCCAAGAGACCTTCTGTATGAGCTGAAAGCCATCATCACCTTCTCTAGTGAGGAGATGCAGTTAGACTTACAGATACCAGCAAAATTTGGTCAGACCCTCTGTCAGAAGAAAACCTCCTAGCAGAAAGTTTTGCCTCCAGTCAAAGGACACAGTTGGACTATCATTTCAATTGAGAACAGAGATTCCTGGGGGGATGGGAGGAAGCCAACCCCTCCAGGACTGGCCCAACACCATGTTCATATAATTGTTTAACTAATTGGTTCAGCTACCTCCAGATTAAACAATACCCAATGACCCTGGAAACAAAAGGGAACATTGCCAACCATATTGCCAGGCTTGGAGAGACAGGGATCCTGGTCCCGCCAGTCACCCTGGGAGATTCCTCTCCTGCCTGCAAAGAAACCGGGGCCCTCTGCATCTCATGAGTCTGGTTCTTCCAAAGAGACAGGTGTGCGCTGTCATAGCCCTGAAAGATGCATTCTTCAGTCTCACATTGGTAGAAGTGAGTCAATCGATCTTTGCTTTTAAACGAACAGACCCAGAGGGTAGTTACAGTGGGCCACATACCTGGACCAGGTTGCCCCAAAGATTTAAAAATTCTCTAATCCTGTTTGATGAGACCCTAAGTGTTAACCTCCTGCACTCCTGTCAGAGGTTTCCTGGAAAAATAGAATATAAAAAAGCCAACCAAAGGACTTCTGTAAGAGTTACAGACCTTGGGCTACAGAATGGTGACTAAGAAAGCCCTGTTTCATACATTAGAGGCTATCTGTCTTGTGTACCAGCTGAGCAGTGGCAAAAGGAGCCGTCTCTGAGTTGAATGCTCCCATCCTTCAGATCCCAGCCCCAAAGACTAAGAGACAGGTTCAAGAGTTCTTTGGTATAACTAGGTATTGTTGCCACTGGGTATAAGAGTTTGTGGAAATAGCAAGGGCTATCTGTACACCAGCACAAAGCAGGGGTGAACCAAACCCCTAAACTGTACTGAGACTAAACAAAAGGTATTTAAGACTTTAAAAACAGTTCTGACAGCTGGGCGTGGTGGCTCATGCCTTTAATACCAGCACTCGGGAGGCAGAGGCAGGCGGATTTCTGAGTTCGAGGCTGGCCTAGTCTACAAAGTGAGTTCCAGAACAGCTAGGACTATACAGAGAAACCCTGTCTCAACCCTCCCCCCCCAAAAAAAACAGTTCTGACTTCTACTCCAGCCCTGGTGCAGATGTCTCAAAACCTCAAAAGGGTTTTAACCCAACCTTTGGGGCCATGAAAATTCCCCATGACACACATTCCCAAACTAGTGGACCCTGTAGCCACAGAATGGCCCACCTGTCTAAGAGCTGTGGCAGTTACTGCTAGACTAATGGAAACAAACAAATGAAGACGTTAACTCTGATCAGGACCTTATACTCAAAGGACCCCATGCCATTAAGACCCTCCTCTGAGGAACACCAGAACACTGGCTGTGTAATCCGGTTTGACTCAGAGTCCAGCAACGGTGGATAGATGTCTTTCCTTTGCTTTGCTTTGGGCGTCCTGAGCCTCATATAGGGAAGGTTTTACCCTCTATGAGATTATGTTTGGAAGACCTCCCCTATGGCTTCCCAGGCTCAGAGATCAGCAGTTGGCAGAGCTCTCTAACCATTCCTTTCTCAGGTCACGCAGGCCCTCCAGTTCTCCATACAGGCCCATCATGAAACTCTCTGAGACCCAGCTGACCTCCAAGTCCATCACCAGCTACCGCTTGTTCGAGTTCAGTGATACCTAATCCAGGTCAAGCTCATAGCCTAAGGGTCTAGAACTAACCTGGAAAGGACCCTACCAGGTGATTCTCTCCACTTCTATGACAATGAAGGAAGCTAACATTACACCATGGATCCACCAAACCCAGTTAAAGAAATCAAAAGCCACAGTTGCTGCTGCCAAATAGACTTTCTCCCAGACTGCAGACTCATTAAAATTAAGGTTTCATTGGGCCCTGGGCTCTTCCACTCCCTGACCCTCTACCTTCTCCTGAGTCTGCTGTTTGGTATGGATGTAGAGTCATGGGCCAATGCCCACCTCCCTATGAGGAACACCAGAACACTGGCTGTGTAATGCCGGTGTGATTCAGAGACCAGCAAAGGTGGATAGATCTCTTTCCTGAAATCCCACCATCACTTGGAAGGTAGATACAGGAAAGTCTGCCAGCCTGAACCATGGCCTTGGAAAATACTGAGAGAAGGTTCCACATAGGTCCACTCCTTGCTAAAGCTGGGTTCTTTCCTGATTTGCTGGCCAGTATTCCCTTCTCTCTACTCCTTCCTTCCTTCCTGCCCACAACAAAGCTCCCATCAACACTTGAATATGAAGTGTCAGCATATTTCTGTCTCAAAACAGAAAACAAATTATATAGATGTGTGTGCATGTGTGTGTGTGTGTGTGCATGTGTGTGCATGTGTGTGTGTGTGCATGTGTGTACTATTCCATTTTTAAGTGGAATGTAGTGTCACATTAGTAGTTCTGGGGAGGCTGAGGCAAGGTGATCAGGAGCCCAAGGCCAACCCTGGAGATAGATAGATAGATAGATAGATAGATAGATAGATAGATAGATAGATCCTGGAGTGGGGGACATTTTAGACTGTCTAGATGCCTAAGACTTTGAAGGCAGAAAACGTTTATTGAGTGAGAACTGATGCTGGCATAGAAAAGCTGACCCAGGCCGAAGCTGAGGACTGCAGGTTTCCCAGACTATTCTTGTCTAAGGAAGGGATTTGTTTGTGTTCATGGGGTCAGAGGTTTCAGTTAACCCACAATAACTGGGCTAAGTGCTTTCTGGATCATGCACGGCGAGATTGATGAGGCCGAACACCATGGCAGGGCACAGGTAGGGGAGCAGGGTGACTCACCTCATAGCAGATGAAGTTGGAAGCCTATGAGGAAAGGCTGAGAGCCACATTTAACCTTCAAGGCCTGTTTCCCCAGCAAGGCCCTGGCCCCTGCTTCTATCAATAATGCTATCATGTCATGAATCCATCAGCAGGTTAATCACTGAGAAGGCCAAAGCCCCCATGATTTGATCCATCAACTGCAAACCAGGCCTTTGACTTATTAGGTTTTGGTGACACTTCATATTTAAGTGTTGATGGGAGCTTTGGTGTGGGCAGGAAGGAAGGAGTAGAGAGAAGGGAATACTGGCCAGCAAATCAGGAAAGTACCCAGCTTTATCAAGGAGTGGACCTATGTGGAACCTTCCCTCAGTATTCTCCAAGGGCCAGCCCAGGGGACTGCAGTGGTTTCTGATGGATCTAGAGTAAGTTTGACTCAGTTCCTACTCTGTAAAGTAGAAATAGTCTTAGCCAAAAGAAGGGCTGAAAGAACTCGATATAGATCACTATAAGGTGCTAGTGGTGACAGGTAGAAAGGGATCGCAGAGACAGTCCTGAGGAAGGGCTAAGAAGACGGGAGGCTACTGTGTTCATCTTAGAAGCCTTGATGCCTGGCAATAGTGGTACATGCCTTTAACGCCAGCTTTCAGGGGACAGAGGCGGAGGCAGGTGGGTCTCTGAGGCCAGCTTGGTCTATAGAGCAAATTTCAGGACATCCAGGGCTATAAAGTAAGACTATGTCTCAAAAAAATCAAGAACCAAAACCAAACCAACCAACCAACCAACTAAAGCCCTGAAAAGCTTCATGGGGAAAAGAATGCCTTGCTTTCGCAGTGCTTACTGTCTCCAAACCTTTAAACCAGGTGGGACCTTGGCTGTCTTATTTACTTTTGTGTTCTCGGAGTCTAGCCTCATACCTTGCACATATATCTATGATGTTTTGAGGAATAGTGGTCTGTCTAGGTAGACAGCTATCTCTACAATTTAAGTTTTGGAAGCTATGCTTTTGTGTTTCCTATATATTCTGGTAATATTTAATTTGTTCTTGGATTTCTGGTGGGCTTGAAGACTAGTTGTAGTCTCATAATCAATCTTAAGTTGTTTAGCATTGAGGAAGATGATAGAGAAAGGATTTTTTCAGATGGTAATGCAAGTTAAAGTCAGAACCTAATTCAGGTTTAGAATTGTAAACTTTTCAAGCCAGGATAGATGGTAGAGTCCTTTTATCCAACTGACAAATAGGATGGACTGGATGTTAATTATATATAAAACTTTGTAATTTACATAATTGTTATGGTTATACTCAATTTATGTCTGAGAGAAGAGCCATTTTTATTGGACAGAAAGGGTGAGCTGTTGGGAATTGGTTCTAATGCTTTGTCTCAATTCAGTTCCCAAAAGCCTTGTTTTCAGACACTGAGCATCCCTTCCCATAGCTGGCTTTGATTGGTAATAAAGAATTGCTGTACAGCCAATGGCAGGGCAAGGAGACAAAGGTGGGACTTTAGATTGTGCTGACAAGGGACTGAGAGGGAGAAGAACAGAGTCACCATGACAGAGGAGCAAGGAGGAGAGACTTAAAGGCATTTCATCATGTAAGATTTGAGTCTGAAGTAGCAGAGATGAAATATAGATTTAGAAGGTGTTAAGCCAGGAACACCGGAGGAAAGTGTGTGCTACCTGCGGGAAAGTTTGAAAGTGCCCAGCCATTGAGCAAATCAAGGCATATCAAAATTAGCTGGTGTGTGTGTGTGTGTGTGTGTGTGTGTGTGTGTGTGTGTGTGTGAGAGAGAGAGAGAGAGAGAGAGAGAGAGAGAGAGAGAGAGAGAATGAGAATCCAGAGCTCTTAGGTGGGTGCAGTACGTGTGACCCACTGGGAGCAAATGCTGATAACTGCTTCGCGGCTACAGAAGCGGCTCCACACATACATACAGTGCCTGCTCACAAGCATGAGCACTGAGCGCAATCCCCAGCACTGAGTGAGAATCCGGGTGTAGAAGCACACATCTGTAACATCTGTTGGCACAGGGGCACAAGAGACAGGTTGTCCCTTCAGGCTTGCTGTTCTGTCAGCCTATATCAAACATGTATTCCAGGTTCAGTGACAGTGTCTCAAAAATTAAGGTGAAGAGCAATACAAGAAGACACCAACATCTGGCTTCCACATGCACCTGCACAATGTGTCCACTCAGAGTAGCACACTCATGTACACACACACACACACACACACACACACACACACACACACACAAGATTACTGGTTAGGATAGTGTCTTAGTCAGGGTTTCTATTCCTGCACAAACATCATGACCAAGAAGCAAGTTGGGGAGGAAAGAGTTTATTCGGCTTACACTTCCATACAGCTGTTCATCACCAAGGAAGTCAGGACTGGAACTCAAGCAGGTCAGGAAGCAGGAGCTGATGCAGAAGCCGTGGAGGGATGTTCCTTACTGGCTTGCTTCCCCTGGCTTGCTCAGCCTGTTCTCTTATAGAACCAAGACTACCAGCCCAGAGATGGTCCCACCCACAAGGGGCCTTCCCCCTTTGATCACTAATTGAGAAAATGCCTTACAGTTGGATCTCATGGAGGCATTTCCTCAACTGAAGCTCCTTTCTCTGTGATAACTCCAGCCTGTGTTGACACACAAAACCAGCCAGTACAATTGACCTCTTGTCCACGTGACCTCTTGTCCACGTGACACACACACATCACTACTAAGCTCAGCCCTTAGTTTCTTATTCATTCCCAAGATCTAAATAAGTTTAAAAGTCTCATAGTCTTTGCAAATTCCTACATATTAAAATTTCAATTCCTTTAAAATATCCAATCTCTTTTATAATCCAAAGTCTTTTTACAATTAAAAGTCTCTTAACTGTGGGCTCAACTAAAATACCTTTTTACTTCAAGAGGGAGACATATCAGGACACAGTCACAATGAAAAGCAAAATCAAACTCCAACCATCCAATGTCTGGGATCCATTCATGATCTTCTGGATTCCTCCAAAGGCTTGGGTCACTTCTCCAGCCATGCCCTTTGTAGCACACACGTTGTCTTCTAGGCTCCAGCTGCCTGTACTCCACTGCTGCTGCTGCTGTTCTTGGTGGTCATTTCATGGTACTGGCATCTCCAAAACGCTGCTGTCTTCTGCTGTAACTAGGCTTCACCAATAGCCTCTCATAGGCTCTCTTCATGGTGCCAAGCCTCAACTCCTTTGCATGACCCCTTCAAGTCCTGGTCATCAATTGCAACTGAGACTGCACCTTCACCAATGGCCTTCCATGGCCTCACAGTGCTGAACCTCCATCAAACCTGATGATCTGAGTTCAATCCCAGGGACACACAGGATGGAAGAAGAGAACCAACTCTCTCAACTTGTCCTTTGACCTCTGCATGTGCACTGTGGCATGTGCCTTCCCTTCACACGCAAAATGATAAATGTAATAAAAACTATAAATGGCCTAACAGAGGATACTAGAGAGTGCTCAGGAATGTGATTTGGTTAAGTTGTAGGCAGAAATCAGGAGACCAGGTAGACACAGGTGAAAGTAGGTTGAAACCAAATCACGGAGGGCCTAAGTACCCAGGCTAGGGGCGTTCCTCACTTGTAGAGGCCCTGAGGTGGCCTTATTCAGGCAATGATCTGGTCCAAGCCCCTGATTTTGAAGAGTATCTGCAACTTTCCAGTGTAAGCCATGGGAGAGTCCTGAAAGGAGTGGAAGACTGCCTTGAGGGTTCAGGGGAAGGGGGAGTACGCTTGTGTTTTTCAAAACCTATTTTAACAAGGGTTCTCAAATGCTTTGACCTCCCTTCTAGACCACTGTCCAAAGGCAGGGCAAAAAAGATGGTAAATAGGACAAGGGGATGTGGACCTGTTTAGAAGTAGTTCATTGGGGCAATTCCAATCTCATGTGGGTGCTGGGTATGAGAACTCAAGTCCTTGTATCGTGCAACAAGTCCTTTAATGAGTGACCCTGAACCCAAACCTGTGTTGCTTTCTAGTAAGATTTCAGGGGCTAGAGAAATGACTGAACTTCTGACAGGACTTTTGGCTCCTACAAAGGATCAGAGTTTGGTTCCCAGCACCAAAGTCAGGTGGCCTACACCATCTGTACCTCCAGTTTTAGGGGATACCATGCCTTCTGGCCTCTGTGGGCACCTGAACACAGGTGGCACACACACCACACAAACACACACCACACAAACACACAAATGCACACACCACACAACACATACCACACAAACACACACACACATTTTTTTAAAAGATATTTAAAATGTATCTAAGGCAGGTGGAGCTCGATGGGTTTTGGTCATCCAGGGCTACTCAATGAGACTGTCTTAAAAAAAAAAACTAAATATAATGGGATATAAATTTGAGGTCTGCCTTCATCCACTAAAAATACCAGTCAATGGGGTATGGCTCACTGGTAAAGCACTTGCCTAGAGCAAAGAAGGCTATGAGTTCCATCTGCAACACAGCAAAAGAACAGCCTTGAAATAACGGCATTCAGACGTCGCTTGTGTTCCAGACACACATCCTGCCATGTAATTGCCCCTGAATTCTGTCTTACTAGAATGTTTGTGTACTTTGTTTGACTTTTACTGATTCATCCTACACACACACACACACACACACACACACACACACACACACACACAATTTTTTTGTGTGTGGTTTGAGAGTGCCTCAGCTCTATGGCCCATGTTGGTCTTGACCTCAAGCCCATTTTCTGGCCCCAGCTTCCTGAGTGCTGGGATCACAAGTGTTAACCGCCATGATCTATTGATCCTTTTTAAAAAATATTTATGATTATAAGGCTCTAATTGTTTAAAAAAATTTTGTGGTGGAGGCCGGAGATATCTAGCATTGCAAGGTCCTGGATTTAATCCCAGAACCATAAAAAGCTTTTTCCCTAGATTGACTTTCATTAGGTAACTAGTAGGCCCCAGACCTTAGCCCAACTGACTCCATGATGGAAGCACCATTCAGGCTGTAAAACTCAGCATGTAGACAGAACTACCAGCCAGAATAAAAGCAAAGACCTAACCCGTCAGAGTTCATAGTTCTGGGGAAGTCTCTAAATGCTTTACCCCTGCCTTTTGGCTTCTGTAGCTCTGCGTTTGGCTAACTGCTCTTGTTAACTGGAGTATGCCAACCCAAAACATGGCTTTTGTGCTTAAAAGCTCATCTTGGGAAAGGCTCAGGGCTCCACTGTGATCCTCAACACCCAGTGTAGTTGCTGGCCAGCTAATAAAGACTTGCTACTGGCTTAAACCCATGTTCAAGCCATCCTCTCTCTTAGCCCTCAGCCTCTCCACTTACATTTCAGCAGAGGCACATAATATGCCAGAAAAGTAATAACAAGTAGCTCTGAAATGTAGTTTATATAGACATTCCTTAAAGGGATAGGTAGCCTGTGTTGTCCATTGCTGTGTACTGACCATTTCAAAACTCTTAACAAACATCACCTCACGTGGTCTCTAAGGCCAGCACTCTGCGTGAGCACAGCCAGGTGGCTCTGCCTCAGGAGCTCTCCTTAAGTAAGTTGAAGTCAAGCTGTTGACCAGAGACACATTCCTTGAAAATTTCACTGAGGCAGGGCAAGGCTCAGACAACACATACGTTGGCTTTCCTCAGAGTGAGGGAGCCAAGTGGAAATGAGCAAGATGGCAGCCATGATAATTCTTAAACAGTTTTATTGAGGTAGGATTTACATGTTTCATATATTCAAAAGGGTTATTTAATCTACCAATGATGTGCAATTACAATTGTTAGGACATTCCCATTATCTCCAGAGGAAGATCCTACCCTCTGACAGTAGCTTCTTCAACCCCCCTCCGGCCCCAGCCCTGGGAAACCGCAGTCTACAGGATCTCGCTCTGCAGGCTAAGCCTATACAGCCAAGGATGACCTCTGACTCCTGATAGTCTTGCCTCCACTTCCCAAGGACTGGGATTACAGGTCTGTGCCACCAGCCTGGCCATCACTGGAGATTTTAACCTGAAATTCAGCAGGTGCTTGCCAAGTCTGACAACTTAACTGGTTCCTGGAACCCATATGGAGGAAGAAGAAAATTGACTCCTGAAGATGTTTCTATATGACTCCCACAGTGCACGTGTGTACGTCACCAGGATTAGCTTATAACATACTCCTAACAAAGTCTGGGATAATCTAACAGAGGCTGAGATACAGACAGACTCCCCATTTTTCTGTAATCTGAGCTGATACACTACAGCCTCAGTCTCAGCTCTTATCTTTGTTTTTATCCTATTTTAAACCTCTTTCTTGCCACTCAAAAAGTAGGGAGTTCGAGACCAACTTCATAACAAGATCCTGCCTCAGATAAAACCCTCTTGATAGAAATAATTTCTCTGATAGCAGTTAAGTACAGAAAAAGCAAGATTATTTAATAACTCTCATCCAATAAACTCAAGAAGAAAAATGTTCATTGTCTTTGATTATTTCCTTTACATTCTGATCCCAGGTTCCCCTCTTCCTCTGCTCCCAGTCCCTCTCTCTCTCCTCCCCTGCCTCCCTTTCTCTTCTGAACAGAGGAGGCCTACCATGGATATCAATGCCTTGGCATAACACATTACAGTAAGACGAGGCGCATCTTCTACTGTGGCCGACAGGGAAAGGGATCCAAAGGCAGGCACTGTAATCATAGACAGCCCTTTTCTTTGTCTTTAACTATCAGAGAAATGCATATCAAATGCATATCAAACCCACAATGAGATGTTACTTCACGTTAGTATTCAGAAAGACAGCATGTGTGGGCAGAGGCCTGGGGGACCGGAGCCCTCAGAGCTGTCATCCTTGCTGTGGGAAGTGACACCAGTTGCTATGGGAATCAAGTCTATCATTTCCTCAATTGGCTAGACCTAGAATTCCTGAACATACATACCCTCCTTCGTATTCACCCAACAGAAATGAGAACATACATTGTCATAAAAAAAAAAAGTGTATAGTAATGTTCAAGTCATTATCATTCATTATAGTCTCAAAGTAAAAATCATCCAAATGTTTATCAGCTATGATGGTATAAGATGTGTGGCATGCCTTATAATGGACGAATGTCAAAAACACAAAGCTAAGTCAGAGATGCCAGATCAGATACATGAACATCTCACTTATGTGAACTGTCCAAAACAGGGAGATTCATAATGACAGAAAATAGACCTGTGGCTGCCTAGGGCTGAGGTGGTGAGGTTGGAGATGCCAGTAAAGAGTGACAGGTCTTTTGGGGGGTAGTTATTTGACACAAAGTCTCACTCTACCTAACCTAGAATTAGGTAGGTCAGGATGGCCTTGAACTCCTGGCAAACTCTTGCCTCAGTCTTGGGGATGCTAGACCACAGGTGTGAGCCATGATGCCCAGGGCTCAGGGTTTCTTTCTGAGACAGACTATATTCTAAAGTTTCAATGATGATTGCAAGGATCTGTGAGGGGCTAAGAACCATATTAGTTGTATATATTAAAAACAATTTATTATTATTTTTTATGTATATGAGTACACTATTGCTCTCTTCAGACACACCAGAAGAGGGCACCAGATTCCATTACAGATTACATGTGGGCACCAGATCCCATCACATTACACATGTGAGCCACCATGTGGTTGCTGGGATTTGAACTCAGGACCTCTGGAAGAACAGTCAGTGCTCTTAACTGCTGAGCCATCTCTCCAGTCCCAGTTGTATATTTTTAAATATATATATATATATATATATATATATATATATATATATATATATATATATATATATATATATAATTTGAGATAGGGTCTCAGTATGTAATCTCAGATGGCTTAGAACTATGTAGACCAGCAGGCTAGCCTCAAATTCAGAGATCTACTTGCTTCTGCTTCCCAAGTGCTGGGATAAAAAGCATTTGCCACTGTGCCAAGCTATTTTTTTTTTTTTGAGACAGGGTGCCCATGCAGTCCAGGCTGGCCTCAAACTTGCTTTGGAATTGTTGTGAATGACCTTGAAATTCCAATCCTCTCATCTTCAGGAAACACTGGGCTTACAGGTGTGCACTCCTGAACCCTAAAAGCTGCATACCTTTTGATTACTTGCTGGGCTTTTTTTTTTTTTTTTTTTTTTTTTTTGCCTACTGGTGTTTTGCTTGCATGTCTGTGTGTCTGTCTGTGCACCATGTATATCGTATTGAAGTGACCATTGAAGCCGGAAGGAGGGAATCGGATCCTAAGTCTGGAGTTACAGGTGGTTGTAAGCCACCATGTAGGTGCTGAGAATCAAACTTAGATCCTCTGCAAGAGCAGCCAGTGCTCTTAACCACTGAGCTGTCTCTCCAGCCCCCAACCCCTTCTGAACCAGGGACTCCCCCTGCAGCCCAGCCAGGCCTGAGACTCATTGTGTAACCCTGGCTCATCTTGACTGCTGAGATTATAGGCAGGAGCCACGTGTCCCACCAAGCTGTATATATTAAATAAGTCCATTATAGGGAGTGTAAATTATTTCTCATAAAGCTTTTAAAAAACAAGTCTATTGCATTTCTGAATAATACAATTTGGACCAAAATATTCCAATTTTGAATTCCAGTATACCTGTTATCTAAAGAAGAAATTTAGAAAAAGACTGGGGATTCTTTAGGTAATTGGTTTCTATAAGAGAACCTTCTTGACACCAGGTTTTACCCTTCAGTGGCATCCTGAAGCAATGGATCTTGGGAATCTTTGGATGGAGCAAGGCTTATCCTTTAACAGGGTAATTCTGAGTCACCCGAAGCTACAGATGAGACATTAGGTAAAGGCAGGGGATCATCCATCCCGGCCAGCCTCAGCTATAAAGTGAGTTCCCAAGGGGTCTGAGCTACAGAATAGGATCCTGTGACAGAAGTCGTGTGTGTGTGTGTGTGTGTGTGTGTGTGTGTGTGTGTGTGTGTGTCCTCAGCACAGTGTATGCAGGGTCCTATCTGTCCTGGGCATTCCACTCATTAAGACCCCACACTTACGCTATTAGGTGGGTGGTCTCACTATCTCTGTTACAGAAGAGGAAATGAAGGCACAGAGATAGAAGTTAATTTTCCCAGGATAAGCTAGCGGGTTCTTGAGCTGGTACCTGAGCTTTCCTCCTGATCCCCATTACAGCTTCGCTCCACTACCAATCTGGATTTCTTTCTTCTCCTTTCACTGTAGCTTGCCCACCCCTGATTCAAACCTCATATTCCTGAGAACATTCTCCGTGAACCTCTCCAACTAGAAGCAGTGACCATTGTAAGCAGTCCTCAACTTCCCCCCAGATGAGACATAAACCACTCTAGGTGACACAAATACAACAGACAGTCGACCCTGCTTGTCCCTGGACTTGCCCATGCACCTCCTTCCTCCCCAGCCTACAAGGCTGCTCTCTCAGGCTTAGGATAGGTCCTTTTCTGTCTCCCAAGAAGACCTGAAGCAAACACATGCTGGAAGAGCCCATGCCATCACCACCCTGAGCAGAGATTACTATGCTAGCAGATCCCCAGGGGTGACTACAGGGATGGGGGAGGGGCACTCAAACATCCCCTAGCCCAGAGTCTGGGAGGAACTTTAATCCCACAGCCACCAAGGATTGTTTTTTCCTGACTCAGTTTAGAGACCTCCAGTGCTGGAATAACAAAATTAATTAATTAGTTAATTAATTAATCTACCCACTGTAGACCACCAACCAGAGACTCCATCTCTGCTAGTTACCTCCATTGAGACATTAACCCTGAATCCTACCCATCAGGAACATGTGTAGCCCAGAGCCCCAAGCGTTGACCACCACTAAAAGGAATCCAAAGTCACATTCCTCCCTTGCTTTCTGTCGTTAAATTGTGAATAATAATGCATTTACTTATTCTCCCACTTAAAAAGTTGTTTAAATTCTTTGAAGAATCTTGCAAGGCAGCTTGGCTAGACAGCAGGCAGGACAGTCCAGGGCCTCAGGCGGGCAGGCAAGGGTCTTCCATTCGCCTAGCTTTTGGTCCAGCAAGTAAGCATTAGGATTGATGGTGTAGTCCTTTGTCTGGACATCGTTGGCTGTGGTGACGCCCCCACATACAAATACCTTGCTGTCTCCGATGGAGCAAATAGCGTGGGATACATCCAAGGGACAACTGTTGGGCAACAGCGGTATTGAGGTTGTCGACTTGTTGGCCTTGATCTTCTGTAAATTGATTTCCACGCTCTGCCGGTGGCTGTGTACACGGAGGATGTTGTCCTGATGGAATGAGAGCAGGGGCCGGTGGTTGAATTCGATGGGGAAGGTGATACACTGGGCCACTTCCCCCGTGCAGGTGTCAAAGCAGTCCACTACACCAACCCGGGAAATGTAGCCCTTCACCAGGCATCGCCCAGTTACAATATACAGGTGCCGATCACCCTTAGTGATGACTGCTGTGCCGTCCATAGGGATGCTCATCTTCCCCGCCAAGCACCAGGCTTCCTTGCGTTCATCATAGCGATAGATGTTAGAGACGTACCGGCGTGGGGCAATGCTCCCACCCACTGAGTACACTGTTCCCCCGCAGGTCACCATGGTGTGGAAGACAAGCCCAATGGGCAGGTCAGGCAGCTTGGTCCAGGAGTTGTCATCCATGTCATACCGCCATGCTGTCTTCAGTCCTGAAATCTGCTCAGTGGTGCCACCGGATATGTAGATGTAACGGCCAGCAGCAGTGGCACTGAGCGCGGCTGCCCGGTATGGCATCTCTGAGAGCTTCAGCCACAGGTTCTCCTGGATGATATAGGCAAACACTCCTTCATTGAACTTGCCATGGGCCTTCTGACCACCCAGGATGACCACGGAGTCAAGCAGGGCCCCTTTCCGCTGGTAGGTCAGCAGGCTGCACGGGCGCTCCTGCTTGCGGTCCATCAGGACACTTTCGATCAAGGTTGCGTGGGCAGAGTTGTTCTCCAAGCTAATCAGCTTGTTGCTGGCAAACATCAGCGTCTTGTTGGAGACGGCATTGAGATTGATGTAATTGAAGAACTTCTTGAAGTATTTTTCCCGCTCCTCTTTCCGGAAGAACACCCAATTGATGAGTGCGCTGAGAGCCTGGTCCTCGTTGAGCACGTGAAGGTTTTCATCCCGGAGCAGGCGGCCGAAGATGACGGGTGGGCAGCGCATGAAGTGCATAGAGCCCTCGGGACTGGCCCAGAAGTGGAAGTTGTCACGAATGCCAGAGTAGGCCAAATCTGATACTTCTTTGAGTTCGAACAGCTCAGCCAAGAAGAGGTAGCGCAAGCAGTTGACGCGGCGAATAGACTTAATAAGGAAGTCATTGCAGTGAATCCGAAGGCGTGGGGTATTGAAATACTGGGCGCCCCGGAGCAGCTCCTCCACGTTCTGCTCTGAGATCACCACTTTGCCGCTGTAGAAGTAATCCAGGAGCTGGTCCACCGTGGCTGGACTCAGGTAGTTGGGGTCAATGGTGATGTAGAGTTCATCGGTGGCCTTCATGTCGTTGCTGGAGATGAGACTTTTCACTAGTGGAGAGACGGCAGCCAGCACGTTGCGATGTGCGAAGAAGACATGATGGTCCACAGTCAGGGCCATGTCCCAGTACTCTTTGCGTTTCCTCTGTTTGTTCAGGTTTTGCAGCACAAAGCTGTTGTAGTTTTTCTCTGTGAATTCCAGTTTCATGGTGCTTCTTGTTGGCTGAGACAGAAAGTCCGTAGCAGGTACCGGAGGGCAGACTTTTTCAGGCCTTTGGGGTTTGTACTGATGGTTGTTTGCAGAGCTGCTGACCAGAGAGGAGTGGGCGTGGGAGAGAGGGTGACGTCATAGAATGGATGAGGTCATCATAATGTAGCCCCCTCCCTGCCCCCAGGCCTTTCTCTCCCCAGAGCTTCAGAGGAAGCTCTGGAATGGGGCCAAGGTGTCCTCCTGGGCCTTTCAAGCCACAGTTCAGGGCTTCGCCCGGAATGTCCGAACTGGTTTGGGTGGGGCAGAAAGCAGCTGTGGAGAGGGAAAATATCGGGTGGGAGGAGAGGTTACCACGATCTAGAAGGCTCCCTTTTAACCAGAAGGCTGAAGCCCTGCTGAGGAAGGACTCCCCCTGACAGAGGCAGTTAGAGGCAGGACAAACCTGGAACTCCCGCAGTGTGGGGCGTTACAACCCTTTCACCCCACCAGGAAGTCCCCAGACAGTTTTCATGGTTCAATTCTTAGGCCCTGAAGGCCCTTTTTTTTTTTCTACCAAGGTTCCTGGACTTCTGAGAAGACAAACCCTCTGGCTTCTGTAGTCAGAATACCGTTTTCATTAAGAATGGAGAAGTGGATGACACTCACTGGAGCAGAAATGGAGGGGCCAGCCAGCCCTAAGAAGACGGGAGGACTTGGAAACGCCCCGCTCCAGGTTTCCAAGTATCTAGTAAAATTCTGGGAAAGTACCTGATCCGGCCTCTCCACTCCAAGTTACTTAGACCAGTTCACTCAGGCCTCGGATTCCTCTTCTGTGAGATGAGAATAATACTCGCTTCAAAGCGCAGCAGGCACAGTGCTTAGAGCTTGCAGCAAAAGTTCCAATAAATGCCAGCTCTTGTTTCTTAGTTAATATAACCGCAGCTATGGGCATCCCCGAAGCCCTCGATGGGTTATAGGAGCCTGCTTCGGCCGCACGGTGGCGCTGCAGGGTCACCTCCTGGCCAGGAGCACGCCGCCTCCATGCTCAGCCTCCCCAAAGGCTTAGAGAGGAAAGTCGCCCGCCCGTGGGGGTGGGAGGTGGGGAGGTGAGGGCTCTTTCTGCCTGCGTTGTTCTGCCTAGGGGTCCTTTGTGTAGGAGCGTCTCTGAAACACACACGTATGGACCCGGGGCTCACAGTGTGGCCTTGTTCTCATTGTACAGATGTGAACCGAGCCTGCCAATGGTGTATGACCGAAGCCATCCTGGGACCTCTTAGGAAGAACCATGCGGTATGGGCACTTGTACTGGTCAGGAGGACCTGACACAAGCAGACCCTGATCTCCACTGTGGGCTCCAAGCTCACTCCAGACCTTCTGGTCCTCTTGAATGCCCCTCCCAGAGAGACTGTCAACTCCATCCCCACAACTCTCCAGCCCTCTTGCTGGTTCTGATTCTCATTCATCTTTCCATCCCACACCTAGCCTTTTCCTTATCTAGGAACTTCGTAATTTGAAGTTTGTTTGTTTGTTTGTTTTTGTTACAGGGTTTCTCTGTGTAGCGTTGGCTGTTTGTTGGCAGTCCTGGAACCGCTCTGAAAACTAGGCTGACCTTGAACTCAAGAGATCTACCTGTCTCTGTGTCTCTGCCTCTCAGGTGCTAAAAAATAAACTTGAATAAACTTGAAGTTTATTTTTTAAACAGTTACACTTTACTAGTGAAGTTACACATCTTGATACCCGATTTCTGGGGCAGATAGTCTCTTTGGATGTGATGCTGTGAAGGGGTTAGAACTTGTCTCTCCATTGGAGTACTTAGGTTCCAGCCCCACTTCAGAGAACTCCCTATGTGGCTCAGATCCCCACTACCTAGTCTCTCTCTCTCTCTCTCTCTCTCTCTCTCTCTCTTTCTCTCTCTCAGAGAATTGCAGGTCTGCATGCTTCTCCAGGTCTCATCACCTGAGAAACAGGGGCCACTTGGCCAGAGGAAGCATCATGAAGCTGATAAGGACGATTGAATCCAATGGCATCCTGACTGTCAGACTCCACTTCCTGGGACCTTTACCAGAAGCAGAAGGTCATCAGATCCCAGAGCACCAGGACAGAAATGAGCTCATTCACCGTATGCCTCCAGCTGGAGATCATGGAGGTCTGGAAGGATCTGACAGACCTGACTAAGGCCTGGAGAGAAGAGGTTTGTTCAACTGGAGATCATTGGCCACAGTTTCCGGTCTTAGTTGCAAAGCTCACCATCCTCAACAAACTCAAGACTCAAAGCTCGGAATCCTGTTACTCAGCAGGCAGAAGCAGGAGGGACTATGAGATCAAAAGTTTAATCCTAGCACTTTAATCCCAGCACTTGGGAGGCGGAGGCAGGCGAATTTCTGAGTTCAAGACCAGCCTGGTCTACAGAGTGAGTTCTAGGGAAGCCAGGGCTACACAGAGAAACCCTGACTCGAATCCCCACCCCCCCCCAAAAAGTTTAGTTAGCCTGAGCAGCATAGACCTTAAAACAAAACAAAAATTGGGGTGTGGTGCTCCACATGTGTAGACCTTAAAATTAAACAAAAAGTGGTACGGTAGTCCATATGTGTGTCAGCCCTTGGAGATTGGGGAAGTCCTAAATTCAGGCCAGCCTGGGGCAACATAGTAGACTGTCTCAAAGTTAAAAATGTAAAAAAGTAAAAGCTCATTAAACTGGGCCGGGGACAAAGCTCAGTGGGTAGAATGCTTGCCTATCATGCACAGAGCCGTAGGGTTGGATCCCGAGAACCATGCCAACTTGGAATAGTGAGACATGCTTCTAATCCAAGCACTCAATAGAAGCAGGATGATTAGAAGTTCAAGGTCATCTTTAGATATATAGTCTTTAAGTTCTAGGCCAGCCTGGACTACTTGAGATTTAAAAACAAACAAACAGACAGACAAACAGACAAACAGACAGAGGTGTTTGGACAACTGCTACTGAGGTTGCTCTGCAGGCAAAATGCCCGCCCAGCAAGCCTGACCACCCAAATTCAGCTCCTGGAACCCACCAAAGGTAGGCGGACACAGTGAGCCCACAAAAGTTGTCCTCTCACCTGCATACGCTATATGCAGTTTTGCTTTGTTTTGTTTTGTTTAGAGATGGTGTTTGGGTTGACATGGATGCATCTGGAAAGAAGGAACCTTAGTTGGATTGGCCTGTATGCAAGTCTGGGAGGTAGGTATTGCTTGTCCCAGGATCAGTGGAGGAGGGCCCAGCTCACTGTCACTGGTGCCATCCTTGGGCAGCCCGTAAACAGCACTCCTCTGTGGACTGTTTGAGTTCCTGCCTCTTAAATTCCTGCTCTGCCCTCCTCAGTGAGGGACTGTTATGGGAAGTGTAAGATGCAAGAGCCCTTTCCTCCCTAAGTTGCTTTTGGTCAAGGTGTTTTGCCACAGTAATAAGATGCCTAAGACACAGGGTCTCTTTATGGAGCCCCTAGAACTTGTTAGGTGTCCCAGGCTGGCTTGGAACTCATGGAGAACTGTCTGTGTCTGCCTCTGCCTCCGCTGAAACTAAAGGTGTGTGCCCCTACGCCTGATTAATAAAATGTTCTTTACAGTTAAAGAAGGAATGAGCCCGGGGCAGGAGAATTGCCAATTTGGAGTCAGCTTAGTCTACTACCTAGCAAGTTCTGGGACAGCCAGGGCTATTCCCTGAGACTGTCAGAAGTTGCACAGGAAGGTGGGTGTGCCTGTGCCCATCTGCTCAGCCAGCATTGCTCGCTGGCTCTTCTCCAGTCCTGGAAAGCAGCTTTTTCCTCAGTCCCAAGCAACTGTGGAACAGACACCAGCTTCGAGAGTGGCTTCACACCAGCTCCCACCACCTGGTTCTATGCAGACATTGGTACTCCTAGGGGTGGGCAGGAAGTTCAATGGCTGTTTGCTTGGTTCAGCCAGGAAAGGGCTCCAGCCAGGTCTCCCACTTTCCTCTTGCCCTGATCAGCATTTTCCATTTATGGGATTTTCCTGGGAAGGAGACCCTATTATTCTAATTTTTATAGGTTGACATCATCGTATTGCAAAACCTTAACGATAATTAGGGCATTTTCAAAGATATACAGAATTACAAGCAGGAAGCTCAGGATAGCTTCTTGGTCTTTAAAGCATGAAGCATGGTACTTGCCTCTAGAGTCTCAGGTTTGCAATCAACAGTTTGCAATCCTTCCTTTCAGACAGGGTCTCAGTAAGTTGTCCAGGCTGGCCTTGAACTTTCCATCGTCTTGCCTGTTTTCGGAATAGCTAGGATTCTAGGCTCATCTGTCTTTACCATTAATAACTGGACTACAGAACATATAGCTTAGGTTTGCTGGGCCTCTATTTTAAACTTACACCATCCATCCATTTTCAGTTCCGCCAGTAAATTCTATCCATGTGTCTGAGCTCAAATTCCTTGTCCCTGATGTGCCCTCGGATCAGGTAGTCCATTCATGTGTGAGTTACTAGGTCACATGCTTCCAAAAGTAGCTATTTGGGCAGTGTGGTCCCCAGGAAAGGGGCTGGGGAGGAGGAAGGGGCTCAAGATGGAGTCAGAGTCCCAAATCACCTCAGCCATAAACTAGGCACGCATCTCATTAGAGGAAGGAGTTACACAAAAAGGAAAGGATTTTATTGTTGTTTTCTCCTCGTATCCCTGGATGAACCAAGTGGCGCAGTGTGGGACTGTTCACAGTGTAACGAAGACCAGCCCGCCTTGCCGCCATTAAGCCAACAACCCCTTTATCTCCTTGCAGGAGGAGATACCACCATTTCAGGGATCCGCAATGGAACCTCTGGCTTGATCCCTCCCTGGCGGACCTGGTTAAATCAGTTCTTTCAGAGGAAACTGTGTATACTTTGAGGCAAAACCCAGAATCAAATTAGCGTTCCTAATCTCCTTGTTTGGGCCTCCTCCCAGGAGCATTTGGGCTTGTCACACATTCCAGGAGGAAGCCAAGACGCAGCTGCAGCCACAGCTGTCGGGACAGGCCTGGGTGGTCACTGCCTGCGGGGTTGGGGAAGGGCAGAGGCTTTGGGGCTTCCTCCAGGGCCCCCAAGTGAAGCTCACCCTCACCTCTGCTCTATTGACTTCATAGTCCAAGGCCTTGGCCTAGAGCCCAGACAGTGTGAGAGATGACTGGGGGGGGGGGGCACTGCATTCCAGACCTAGCCCTGCCCCCCAGAAGCCAGAGCAGGGCTGTGAGCAATGAAATGTAAAAACAAAAACAAACAAACAAACAAACAAACAACCCATATGTGAGGTGTGAGAGGTGTTAGTGGCTGTGGTATTTGCTCTTTAAAGATTGAAAAGTTTCAAGGATGTAAGGCTCTTTTTTCCTTCTCCGTTTGTTCTTTGGCAATTCCATGAGGGAATCCTGGAGGGCGCAGGATGATATCATGTCTTCCAACTGAGAATCAGAAATCTCACTGATCCTGTGAAAGGCAGCTGGCCACATGTTTCTAACACAAGCTGCTTTATGTCACATCTAAAGGATGTGTTGATCCCTTCAGTATCTCCCAGAAGATGACAGTGCAGGAGGGGCCTATGAAAGGACCTCACTTCTCAGAATGGCAAATATTCAGAATCCTCAAAGCCCAAGGATGGATATTAGAAGTAAGAAAGTTTCAAATGAAGTCTGCTTTAAAACAAAACAACAAAAAACCAAAACAACAACAACAACAACAGCAAACCAGGCAGTGGTAGCTCATGCCTTTAATCCCACACTTGGGAGGCACAGGCAGGTGCATCTCTGTGAGTTCCTGGCCAGCCTGGTCTGCTGAGAAAATTCTAGGACAGCCAAGGCTATACCAAGAAACCTTGCCGTCAAAAACAAAAACAAAAACAAAAACAAACAAAACAAAAAAAAACAAAAAAAAAAAACAAACAGAAACAGAAAAAAGATGTCAGAACTAATCTTAACCAATTGTGGTCTAGCTAACCTTCTGGACAAATGTTTCAGATGGCCATCCTTCAATCAGAAGGAGCTCATGTGCAGCTGTCATGAGAGATGCTCACAGGTAAACACATAAGTACACACATCCACGGGGACAGACACTCGCTGGTGTTTTGTGGTTCCATAGGCACTTCATATATGCGTCTCCATCTCGTTACATTTGGTGGCATGAGCTACTTCTTTGGAGGTGGGACATTCTCTTCGAAGAAGCCCTGGTTGACAATATTCCCTGCTGGGAAGTATCTAGCCACCACAAAGGAGGACCCGTCACTCGCAGATGCCTTCCCCACACCGATCTTCTTGGTATTCTTCCATACCATGGCTGTGAAGTGCCCTGTGGGAAACGAGAGGAGCAGGTGAATGGACAGAACCTGGAGAGGATGCTTAAGGGAGCTTCTAAGCCCTGTGCTCTCTTGTCCAGCTCTGGCTATGTGGTATTTGCAGATGCCGATCATGAGGAAGAAACAGAGCACATTGGATTTGTAAAGCACACCCTGCCAATCAGTCTCACAGACTTCAGCCAACTCAACACTTTCTGCCTGTCTTCCCGAGGTTGTGATAGAGCACACGGGTCCCAGCGACTGTGACACCAGCTTGCCAGGCACCCACCCCCAACAATGCCCCCCAAATGAAACTATCTTTCAGATCTTTAGATTTTACTTTATGTATATGAATATTTTGCCTGAATGCTATGGTTCCCTGGGAAGTCAGAAGGTGTCACACGCCCTGGAATTGGAGTTCTGAATGGGTGTGAACCATCACATTGGAGTTGGGAACTGAACCTTTGTCCTCTGCAACAGAAGCAAATGTTTTAATCTGCTGAACCGTCTCTCCAGATCCCCAAAACTGAACTTCTTAAATATCCCTCTGTTATTTTCTAGTCTTTTCTTTTTCCATTCTTTCTTTAACTCTGTGTCTTATTTGATCTCTCAGGAACACTACTACAGTCAATGTCCCTTTCTTTCTAAGCTTTCTCCCTCTCTCGCTGAGTTCCGGGACACTAGACTCTTAGCCTCCCCTCCTCTCCCAGCCTCCATCCTGGTTTTACTCCCTCTGCATTCTTCTCAGTCCAAGACTCTTTTTGCTACAATCTATTCTTCAGCCAATCTCATCTTTTCCTGGCTCCCGGGTGGATTTCTCCAGCTCAAATCTGCAGTCTCTGTTCCCCAAACAAACACCACACATTTCCACATTACATCTGTGACTCACAGATGTAATCTATCCAAACCTCACTCTTGACTGTGGTTCCCCCAGATTTACTCCTCTGCTGACCCATCTGTAGCAACAGCATCTTAGGGCTCATGCTCCTGGGATGAGCCTGCGTTCTTCTCCCTCTTAGATATTCCTCATAACCTTGTGCTAGTTCCTGATGAATTCAAGTCTAAACACTAACTCCAACCTATATCCTTCCAAAACCTTGGTTTCATTCAGCTTTCTCTCTTGGAACACTGCAACATCTTCTGACTGTTCTTGGAATCCACTTCTGTCCTCTCTAATTCATTGTCACTGTGAAGCAAATGAATTGGCAAGACAATGAATTAGAGAGAGATCATTCTGAGGCACCAGTCCTATCTATTTAATTTCCTCAAGTAAAAATCATACACCAATTTCTGGTTGCACCCGGAATGAAAGCTAATACCTTGGCCTGGTGTTTCCATTCCCTGAGCATAGCAGGCTGCTCCTGACTGAAGATCCTGTTGGGAATAAACCCTTGCTCAAATTAGCCTCTGTGTGGATATATTTATTTGTTTTTGAGTACTGGGAATTGAACCCAAGACTGTGCACGCCAGTAAGCACTCCACCATTGTAGACTCCCAGCCTCGGGACCAACAGATTCTCATCCCTTAGGTCTCTGACTAAATAACATTTTTTAAAGTCTTACGCAATCACTCCTTCATTTACCAAACTTCTCTACCCTGACCACACCCTGTCTTTTCTCCCTCCCTGTTCCTACTGTCCTTTACCTATGACTCCCTAAACACACACACACACACACACACACACACACACACACACACACACGGCAAAGAACATGTTTCCTTTCTCTTTTCTTTCACAGAGTTGGAGTTTAATAAAGATATTTTAAGTTAGGCTTATGCACGAATGTTAATCAGGAAAGAGTCTTGAAGAAACCAAGGCATACTCAAGAGCCTGGGCTTCTACAGAGAAAGTCATGGGAAGGAAGTCAGACATATCCAAGACATCCAAGCCTAGGCAGGGTCTCTCCAGGGGAGACAGTCGGTGAATACAGCTGGTATTCAAGAAAGAGGTGAGAAAAAGGAAACGTTATGCTGTTTGGCTAGAAAAGTAGGCACTGTTCTTTTTTAAGCCAGGGTCTCTGTATGTCAGGGCAGCCTCGTATTCAATATATAGGAAGAATACCCTTGACCTTCTGGTCATCCATCCTGCTATCACAGGACGTGTCAGCAGCACACAGCTTTAATGCTATGCTGGAGATTAAACTGAGGGCCTCGTGTGTGTGTGTGTGTGTGTGTGTGTGTGTGTGCCTGTGCACATGTATGTGGGGGGCACATGCATGCCTTGGCACCCCTGTGAAGGTCACAGAACAACTTCAGGAGTCAGTCCTCTCCTACCTAAACTCAGGTTGTCATCTTTGTGGCAAGTGGCTCTGAGCCAGCTCACAGGCCCATCACTTTTAAATCTTGAAACCCTAGCTCCAGCAACTTCAAACTCCCTTAAACTATACGAAGAAATCCTATCCCAAAGATTTTTTTTTTTCAAAAGAAAGACTGCATACGTACGACTCTACATCTTTACTTATCTCTAAACTTGTACTGACCTCAGCTCTATAAACTCTGGTTTTCAATTCTGAACAGAGGCCCTTCTGGCCTGGTCCCCTGTGGTTGGTCTGCTGTGGATCTCAGCTCCAGGCACTGGGCAATCTTGCCAGGCACCCCTGCTTCCCTGGCTGTCTCTTGGCCTGGGCTCAAGCGCTTTCTCCCACAGGCTTCTCTAAAGTGACCATGGCCACGGGCCTTGGCCATTGACCATCTTTCTGTTTCCCAGAGGAGGAGGAAGCAGCCATCATCCACTGGTTGCCAAGCAACTGGCTGGACAGAAAGTGCTCATCAACGAAGCGATGACGTGTGTGCAACTTTACTCCTTAAGGGAGGTCACTGAACAGTCTCTGTGGAGGTTTCCATCTGCACAGGGTAATCCCATTATGGTATTTAGAGATGAATTAGGGGACACAACTTCCTTAGCAACAGCAGACAACATACTGGTTTCTAACACTAACTTCCAACAACAGTTCCTTTTTCTTTTCTTCTTTGTCTGAACCTCTTAAAGGGATCACATCCTCTTTCTGGCTGTGGACCGAATTTCCTAGAATATACCTTTGAAAACCACACTGAACCAATTAGAGTACATCCTTGCAAAGACATAGTGTACAAAGAGAAGAGAGAGAAAACTTTCTGTACTGATATAGACAATCTCTGACAGTGCAAAAGAGGACACACAGGCACACACATGCACATACACACACATACTCCCATACTTACACACACACACACACACACACACACACACACACACACACGAGTGCACGCGCACACACACATAAAACTCAGGATAACTTTAGGATGATACACAAGAAACCATGAGCTTATATCACTTTCAGACAGCGTGTCATATCTCATTTAAATAGGACAGAACAAAGCAATTATAAAGAATAGTAGGGACAGTTCGATAGACTGCAAGAGGCTGGCTGAGGGAGGGGCTGTCGGTCCAAGTAGATAATAAGGTATCTCAAAGGCCTTTCACCTGTATAAGCTCAGGTTGGGGAGCCCCTGGAAAACAAAGCAGCAAGAAGCCAGGGCTTGAGAGACTCCTGCAGGGGGGCCTCGCCAATCCTCAAGGCTTGAAGCCACAGCTCCACAACACCAAAGGCTCAGGTGTCGAGTGGCATTTGTCCTTGGCATTGGGCAGGCACCATCCCTTGACTCAGGGGCCATGGAGAAGGCACTGGATATGAGCAGATATAACAAAAGCCTTGTAGGTCTCAGTCTTCGCCTTTGCTAAATGGGCAGAATAAGCCCTGCTTTTAGCTCCATTGGAGGCTGGTGTGGATACAGTCATTTAATAACCATTAAGTGGCCAGGCGTGGTGGTGCATGCCTTTGATCCCAGCACTCAGGAGGCAGAGGCAGGTGGATTTCTGAGTTTGAGGCCAGCCTGGTCTACAAAGTGAGTTCCAGGACAGCCAGGGCTATACAGAGAAACCCTGTCTCAACAAAACAAAACAAAACAAAACAAAACAAAACAAAACAAAACACAAAAACAAAAAACAAAAAACCAATAGCCATCAAGCGATGCTATATGCAGCTCCAAAATCCAGCATGTGTCCAGTTGGTCAAGAACCTCACTCTCAGGGGAAGCAAGCTATGAAGTGAAAGTCTGTGGACACTGTTAAAAGGAGCCAGGCTCTGCCTACACATCCTAAATCACTGCTCCCTCCTCCTCACTCAGTCACAAGGTCACTGTCATCTGCAGCTCAGCCGCTCAGCCTTGCAACCCGGGGGCGGGGTGCTAACTGAATGAGAAACGTCCCAGATCTGCACCTAAGGTTGCAAGAACCCTTCCTGGACAGGGTGAGCAGTAAGCCACAGGAAATAGTAAGAGCATGTCATTTCCTGCTTCTGAAGAAACTCTCCAGGGGATGGCAGGCCCCAGATGGCTCTACCATAGATGGGATGATGGGGGAGGGGTTGGAGTGAGGAGGAACCTCCCCCTTTTAGTTTCTCGGGTGTCTTGAGTCAGACACACATTCCTTCCTAGCCTGTCCTGGGCTCAGGAGGGGTCTGAGTCACTTCTGAGGAAAGACAAGGGGTAGAGGTGGAGGCAGCAAATGGGGGGCAGAAGGACCTCAGCGTCCAGAAAAGCTGGCCAGACTTTAATAAGATAAATGTTTGCTGCTCAGGGCTGGAGAAAGAGCTCATCCTTAGTCTGGTGCAAAAAGGTTTGCCCAGCAGCTTTGTAACCTCTCCAGCCCCCTCAAGGGTGGAGTGGGGGGAGGGGTGGAGCTCACTGGCTGGCCAGCCTAGTTAAATTGTGGAGCTCGAGCTCCAGACACAGCGAGAAGCCCTGTCTCAAAAAATAAGATGGAGAGAAACTAAGGAGGAGATTAGACATCAACCTCCGATCTCCATAATTATGCACACTCATGTATCTACACACATTGTATACACACACGCGCGCGCGCGCGCGCGCACACACACACACACACACACACACACACACGCATCCTCATGCAGACAGGTGTGTATACACACATGTGTATCTGCATGCACAAACACATGTATCTGTATTCATGTGCGCAAGGACGTGTACACACATGAAAGGTGATCTTCCCTGCTTCTGAATTAACAGCTCCCAGAAGCACCAGAGAGGCCACCATCGTGTTCTTGGATAGGGTAAAAAGAATGACTCAAAGTTCCCACAATAAACAGCAGAGCCAAGAAGAACCTGAGTTTTTCTGAATCTTCTTAGACTCACCTGAGCCACAGCCCACACTGCAAGGGAAACCCCAGTCCTGAGAAATGGGGAGAAGCAGTGTGTGTGTGTGTGTGTGTGTGTGTGTGTGTGTGTGTGTGTGTGTGTTTGTGTGTCTGTCTGTCTGTCTGTGTGCATATGTGTGTGTCTGTCTGTGTGTGTCTGTGTGTGTGTGTCTGTAGAAGCAGGAGGTGAAGACAAGCCTGACCCTTTCTGAACTGCCCCCAGGAAGCCACAGCAGTGTAACTAGGAGAGCAGCTGAGGCAGGATGAACGGTTGGTCATATATGTTCAAATATCAGTTCAAGAAGGAAACACTGCAGGAACACACCCAACTTTGAGCTGGCTGGGGATGTGGTGTCTGGGGTCAGGATGAAGAAAGGCTACAGGTCTGGGATGGTGGTGGTGGGGGTGAGGCGGGCAGGTGCTGGGAAGGAAAAGTTTTGTGCTCTGGGCAGAGTTAAACCAGAGAAGTACGGCTGAACCAGTACAGGAGAGGAAGAGCAAACTTTCTTAAGGAAGACCATGTTGGCTGACATTCAGCCTAGGCCCCTCCACTCACCAGTCCCTGAGGTGAAACCAGGCTGCTGGAAGTTGTAGCTCTTGATTTCGCTGTACCACCTATCAGCCACATCCTTTCCTGTACAGACCAGACACGTAAATGCTCAGCAATAAAGTCTATACACTCCCTCCGTCTTCTTCCCCAAACCCCCAACCCCCATTCCACACTGGATGTCTGACAAAGCCCTGCGAGGTGAAACATCAGGGCTACTCTCTGCAGAGTCCTGGGGACTCAGGAGGAAGACAGTGCCTTCTCTGGGTGGGTTGAGCACTGGGGTCAAAGGTCCCTAGATGAGGTGGCCTACATCCTGCCACTGAACCACTGTGGTATTCTAGACAAGGTATTCCCTGCTCTGGACTCAGCGAATCCCAAGGGTCTTCTAGCCATGTTTTGAATTTCTGGGAGCCTGTCCCCATCCCACCTGGGGTCCATTTCTAAAATACCCATAGGAATAAAGGGAGCTGAGGCAGTAGGCCAAGGGGCCTTCATCTTGAGCATCCACTGTCAGCGTGGCATAAGGAAGCATCTCCTAGGATCTGTTGATCTCAGAGCCATAGCTCCAATCAGGACATAGTGGCCAATAAAAAAAGCTGAGGCCCAGGTCCTTTTTGAGATCAGCTGGTTTCTCTAGAGGAGAGACCCAGGGCTTGGGGAGTATTCTAAGCTCTCCAAAAGATTCTAGTATGTAACTAGGAGATATCAACCCAAACTTAAACTCGGGCCAGAGAGAGTCCTGGTTTGATCATGATTCCTGGGATCCAGCATAAGGCCAGGCTGGATAGAACAGAACCCCTGGGCTCCTATCAAGTCCACATCCACCCAGCACCCTTCTCCCAGTCAGGAGAGACCGAGCCTGGGCCCCCGAGGCTGTAGGCTGAGGAAGAGGCTCAGAGGCCCCACCATCAGCTGCCTTCCAGGCAAGTAGCTTTTGGGGAGAGGACAGCTGGTGTGGGGATGGGGTGGGTGGGGAAGGGGATGGTGCTAGGGAAGCCAGGCACTTAGGGAATCCCCTTGGGAGCTCCCAGGAATGTGAGGCTGGGGAGGGAAAGAAGTCATTCTCTTCTGGGCTTTGGAGAAAGCTCCAGAGATAGTGACAGCTCTCAGTATTTTCCTAAAAAGTTACCTCAGGACTGCAGGAGATAGAGACTCGAAGAAATGTTTGCCCAGTGGGGGTGGGGTCATTCCCTCCCAGACCCTGGGCAGAAAAATCATTTTTCTTTTCTTTTCTTTCTTTCTTTCTTTCTTTCTTTCTTTCTTTCTTTCTTTCTTTCTTTCTTTCCTTTTCTTTTCTTTTCTTTTTTTTAAAGAAAAGAAAAAATGCTGATGTTATATGGATGTTGTAGTCTCCGGCGCCCGCCTGCGCCTCTGACTTGGACTTCTGCACGAGCTGTCTCCTCTGACTCATCTCTCTTCAGGCTCCCAGCCTACTGGCTGTGGTCCAGCTACTGAGGTCAGCCCAGGAGCAGATGCAGAGAATTCAGGGGTTTTCTTTCCCTTCCTGGGCCTGTGGCTCCACCATCACTGAACCATGAAGGGCAGTGTCAGGAGGGGTGCCCAGAGGCCTCCTCATTCTAGGTCTAGCAGAGCAGAGCGGAGAGGAGCTGAGAGTGTCCTACCTGTCTGATCATAGGACGCCCACGCAAGGTTCTCTCCACACTGGCCACGACTGGACTCTGGGCTGTGCTTGAGAATTCTTGTGCTGGCCAGGGCCTCCGAATACCTGCATAATGTGTCTCCTCAGCGCAGGCCCCACCCAGGGACACCCCCACCTCCACCCCCACACCCCCCTCCACCCCCCTTTCCCCCCACACCTCCCCCCATCTTCCATCTGAGATTTGTACTGCTGAGCCTCCTTCCCTATCTGGGTTCACCAGAGGGCTCACAGAAGCACGGGTCCTGTGTAGCCCGGGCCTCCCAACCAGCACGGGTCCTGTGTAGCCCGGGCCTCCCAACCAGCACGGGTCCTGTAGCCCGGGCCTCCCAACCATCCCATTTTCAGAAGACTGAACTGACTCTCAGGAGCAAAGGGGCCTGCCTGGGCCAGCAGAAGAGTGGGTCCTTAAGTCTGGCTGTATCTGAGCCCCCATCACATCCCTTCAGCCACCCAGGGACCCTCATGACTGCAGAAGCAGCTCCACTGCAGGGGACTCACTGCTGGGCTTCTCGGTTGAGCTTCTTACAAAGCTTCAGCGGTGGGACACCGTGCTGGGCCCGGTATTCGTTGTGGGCCTTCAGGACCTCGTTATTAAACTGTTTGGAAGCTGGAATGACAGAGGAACGGACAACAGCTCAGCACAGAGTGGAGACCACCAGAGGTCTATTGGCACACGTCGGGACACAGAGACGGCCATCTTCTCCCTTCCTCTTCATCCTGGTCACACCAGCCCTGTTCCACACCAGTGTTCATTCTGCCTCTGTGACCACCATCACCCTCTGCAGATCGGAGCTCTGTAGATTAGGATCTTCTGGGCTGTGATGGGGATCTGAATCTTTATCTGAGGCAATGGGAGACCACTGAACAAAAGCAGGGAACTAACTCGGATTCAGACAGATGCTGCTGGCTGCTGAGGGGCGCCGAGGAAGGAACAAAGCTGGTCAGACATTGCTAGAAGAAAATGTCTGAAGGTGGCTGGACACCTCAGACTAGACCAATGGAGTCTGGGGAGAGCTGGGGTTGGGAGCTCGGAGAAGGAGCTTAGCTAGGGTGGGTGGAGTCGTATTGGACCAGTGAATACAAGAGGCATGGATGGATGGAGAAGGGAGACAGGGAGACAGGGAGACACAGACAGGAGAGAGAGCAAGAGTGAATGAGAGAGAGAGAGAGAGAGAGAGAGAAGACAGGAGAGTCAGAGAGACAGAGAGAGGGAGAGAGAGAGAGAGGAGACAAGGAGACAGGAGAGTCAGAGAGACAGAGAGAGGGAGAGAGAGAGGAAAGAGAGAGACAGAGAGACAAAGAGGAGATAGAGGAGAGATAGAGTCAGAGAGACAGAGGGAGTGAGAAAGGAGAGAGAGACAAAGAGGAGAGAGAAGAGAGACAGAGGAGACAGAGAGAGAAGAGAGAGAGAGAGAGAGAGAGAGAGAATGAGATAGTGCTAAGAGGCTAAATGGTGGCAGCCTTGAGGCATGGACTGAAAGTTTAGGGAAGAGGACACCGTGGTCACAAGAAAGGAGGACAGGATCAGCTGGGTGGGGCTGTGGAGAGGGAAGAGCCCACCTAAATTATGAATCCAACAAAGTTAACATCCAGAGGACTGGGGTTAGGGAAACAGGGGATGGAACACAGAAAGGTCGAGAGTGGACAAAACCCACACTGCTTCCGATCTGAGGCAACCCCATCCTTCCGGCATCTCTCCTCTCTTGAACGCTTATCCCAACCCATCCATCGGTCCCTCCAACAAACCACCAAGCACCAAGCATCCATCCGCTTTCCATCTTTCCAGCATCAGCATCTGTACATTCATTCCTCCACTGCCAACACCTACCCATCCACCAACTCCTCACAGACGCACAACCCACCCGAGGACTGATCATCAATTCAGTCCAGCGCAAGTCTACTCAACTGCTCCCTGAGCACTGTCTCACATGACGCAGACAGAGAACGGTGATGGCCCTGTAAAGCAAAGTTGTAATGATGCAAGAGGGACCTGGGGCAACATGGCCAGGATAAGATCACACACCGCGAACAGCCTTGGGAACTCAGGAATCCAACCCGCTCTGGAGACCTGGGGTGCAGGGCAGGTCTATGAGTGAGCACCCATCTGCTAGGAGCAGGGTAGGGAGGGTATAGCTACAGTCATGAAGGGCGTGTTTAGTGTTCGCTTCAAGCAAGAAGGAGGAAGAAGTGAAAGTCATGGTTGGGTGATCTTGGCATCCTAGGACTTTCTGACAAGTGGCAGAGGAATTAGACTGCCCTTGAAGGCTGTAGGGTCCAATAAGGCTGGGTAGGAGATCCAGTCTCAGGAGCATGTGGTGGGGCAGGGTTGAAAGGGGCTCTAAACCTATTTGTGAGTTTCGGGGGTAATGGGTGGGGATGTGAAGAGAAGGTAACACAGTAACAGTGTGGAGGGTGGAGCCACAACCAGAAATCCTCACATCCTGGGGCCAGAGAAGGTCCACACCCTTGTGAGAAGAAAGACAGAGATCAGGTGTCCTGAGGTAGGAAGAAACAGGAGGTGTTGAATAAGTGTAGAATTTGCAAAGTGGAAAGATCCTGGAGCTGCTCCACGGGCAGTGTGAATCCATCTGACACGAGGCGGGAGTGGGGACGGGGGAGGGGGGGCAACTCCTGGACACAAGTCACAAGCTGGGTCTCTTGCAGTGAGCTAAGGAGCCAGTGGGAAGATGTGGTAACCAGAACCACAGGTCCCCGAGGCCAAGGGCGCTCCACCCTGCCTTGCACAAGAGGCAGAGAGAGCCTGAAGTGCGTGCAGGAGGCTAGAACTGGGGTCCTGTTAGAGTAAGTGAAAGATCCTGAGAAAAATGTAACAGGTCACAAAGACCCTGAAACTGGGAAAAGAGATTTCACGATTAGCAGATTTACATAGCTGAACATAATAGCCTGAACATTTCTTGAATCTGTGTGCTTGCCCCTACTGTTCTTTGAATGCATGTATTTGCCAACTGATATAGCTCACTGCCAAGTGTTTGAGGTTTGGTTGATGGATTGAGATACAGCTCACTGCCAAGTGTTTGTGGTAGATTTCACTTTGCACCTGTGCACCTGAGCATGAAAATCCTCCGTGTACCCATTTCTTCTGTAGAAAGAATGGATATTGTCAGATCAGAAAAATCCCCTACTCCCTCCTCCTCCTTCTCTCCCCCTTGAGGGACCATAAAAACTGGGTCCTCTTTTCCTTCAGGGTAGACTCCTNAAAAAAAAGTGGCAAGCGATCTGCCACAGGGGCCTGCAAGCAAGTTAGTCTCCATCCCTTTTAAGGTTCCATGGGTATGGGTGAGAGATGGAGAACTGACCTACAACTTCCAGGAGTTTCCCTGCCCTTCAGTAAATAGGCAGGGTAAAAACAAAACAAAACAAACAAACAAACAAAAAACCAACAAACAAAAAAAAAAACCCACAAGGGCTTGAATGAACCACATGGTCACAATGAGGAAGGCACCCTGTCTCAGTGACAGGCACAGCCAGGGCTATCCTGAACTTCCAGTTTCCATGTCTCAGACAGGCCAGGGCAAGTCTGGTGGGACACCAGTGAGAGACACTTGAGACTCGGTGACACTCGCACTGTCATGAGAGCTCCCTGGAAAAGTGTCCCTGGATCAGAAGACAGGAGGAGGAGGAGGGGAAGCCAAGGATGCAGAAAGGACCAGGCTATTAGGGACCCAGGAGACAGGGAACCACACTAAAGCCGTTTGGGGGTTGGGGTTAGTCTGTACTGCACCAGTTGTGCTGTAAGTCCTTCAGGCTCTTCAGCAGAGACTATCAGGCCTTTAAAAACAATGCACTTGCAGAATGGGGGAAGTTCCAAGGGACAAAAGTGAAAGTTCCTGAACCAGGAGCCAGCAGGGCCAGGCTCCCTCAGCCAGGGCCTCTGCAGGAGATCACCAAGTCTCCAGACAGAAGGGCTCTCTCAATTCCCTTAGCTGGAAGTCAGAGGCCCCTCCAGCCACTTAGGGTTCTCTTAGGAGTCCCCTCTCACTCTGAGCAGGGCAAGAGCCTTAGGAGACAAGTTATCACTGGTGACCACACCCAGCCAGGGGAACACCCTGCTTCTATAGCGAAACCCAGGAACACAGATAAAGTCAGAGTAAAACGGCCCACCCACAGGCAGGCAGAGAGGGCCCTCAGCTGTCCCTCGATGTGGGAAGGGCAGGGACCACATTTAATTGTGCTGAGGAGCCAGAGGAGGGGCAGGCAGACCCATCTGCCCCAGGGCTGGGCTTCTGCTTTCTCTTGCTTATCTCCCACTGAGCCTTGGAGATCTCACTAACCGACTCTTGGAGCATCCTTCCCCTACCCACCTTCATGACTAGACTAGAAGAATATGCTTTGCAAGGGAGGGAACCGGCCCAATTTCCCTTGCTGGTCCAGGGGTGCTATCAGGAGGGATCTAGCTCTGAAGCAAGGCTCTGTTCTGAAGTTCAGCCATAGCCCACCGGTCACCAAATGGAGTGGTAGAGATGTCCCCGAAGTGACGCCCAGACTTCAGGGAGACAACTGAAGTGAGCAATAGGAGAAAGGATTCCACACTAGCAGCTGTCTCCAACCTCTCACAGGAGAGATGAGGAAGGAAGGGGGGAAGAAACAAGAACATTTCTCAAGCGTCTTCTCAGAAATAGGTAGGCCTGCCTGAGAGGCCTCCACCATCTTGGGGCTGCAGGAGACCCTGGAGGCTGCCTAGAACAAAGGGGTGTGGCAAGACAGCTGCAAGGCTGGATGTTCTGGGTGGGGCCACTCCAGGTCCTTTAAGATCTTTTAGGGGCCTGAGGAAAGTGGAGGGATGTCCTCAGCGCCCCACACCCATGCTTTGGCAGAGGGCATCCTCCCTCAGTACTCTCTTCCGAGGCTTCACTGTCCTGTTAGGCTCCCCTCTCCGGACTCCCCACAAAAGATGTGAACAGGTCCCTCCCTTCTCTGGACAAGAGGCTGAAAGGCAAATTGCTCTGGAAAGAACTGGTTTTGCATCTTCAAGAAGAATAGGAAGCTGATAACTGGAAGGAAAACATTTTTCTTAAGGATCCTTTGAGTTCTTCCAAGCCTGGAAATTCGCTGAGTGAGTGGACAGACAAATGAGTAAGTTCTTCCCACCAGGTACAGAGACAGTACCAGGACCAGATCCCTGTCCTTGTTTCCGATAGAGAAGTCACATCTGGGACAGCATATGAATTGCCTGGGGTCACTCAGACCCAGAGGGCCGGGCGGGTAAAAGCCACATCACTCCCCCACCCTCACTCCTCTCCCACTCTCACTTGCTACTTCACAGCCAATAATATCCCCTCTTGATGGTGCAAACAGGCAACCAAGAATTTCTTAGTGGCCCGTGGGCAAGGAATCCATTTCTTGGAGTGATGTCCTTCTCCAAGCAGAGCTGTTTGAAAGCCGACGCCACATGCACAGTCCTTGAATGACTGAAGCTGTCCCAGTGCCTGCTCAGGCTGCTCAAGGATGAGGATCAGCCACAGCAATGGCTCTCAACCTTTCTAATGCTGTGATCTTTAATCCAGTTCCTCATGTTGTGGGGACCCCCCAACCACAAAATTATCTTTGTTGCTACTTTGTTTTGTTGCAAAACTGTAATTTTGCTACTGCTGTTAATTGCAATGTAAATATCTATGCTTTCCAATAATCTTAGACACCCCTGTGAAAAGATTGTTCCACTCCAAAGGGGGGTTGCGACCCACAGGTTGATAAACACTGGTCTAGAGACAAGTCTCTGTCTGTCTCCGTGGGCCCCAGGCTTTCCTCTGTGCTTAGAAAATGACAGCTGCAGGTTCAAGATGGCCTCAAAGCAGGAGAAAAAAAGAACGTTTGAACTGGAGTTGCTGGGGCTGCCCTGGCCCATGTGGCCTCTCTCTGAATAGGTCCCAGAGACGATGACCACACAACCTTGCCGAGCACTAGCAGAAATACCTCATGCAGCCTTCATCTGAATGAGGTTCAGATGTGTCTTCACACCAGGCACTTCTCCCGGTAGCTCACTTGTCATCAATGTCCGTGCTTTTTTTTTTTTTTTTTTTCGAGACAGGGTTTCTCTGTATAGCCCTGGCTGTCCTGGAACTCACTTTGTAGACCAGGCTGGCCTCGAACTCAGAAATCCACCTGCCTCTGCCTCTCGAGTGCTGGGATTAAAATGTCCGTGTTTTTATTGCACATATGAAATGTTCTGCTCTTATATAAACACAATGGTTTAATTACTGAAAATACTTCTTCTGTCATTTCTCAGTCAAGATAGTATGGCTTTGGATTCTATTTTATTAGAATGCTAAGGTTTTTTTTTTCTCTTTCCTTCTCCTCCTCTTCTTCCTCTTCCTTTTCTCCCTCCTCTTCCTCCTCTTCTTCCTCCTCTTTTTTTCAGGATGTGTGTGTGTGAGCACAGTGATCTGTGTTCAGAGACCAGAGGACAGCTTGTGAGAGTTGACTCTCTCCATCTACCATGCAGGACAATTTCAAGTCCTCAGGCATGGCGGCAAGTGCCTTTACCCGCTGACCCATCTCGTGGGCCCTAGAGTGCTGTTGAGCAATCAAAAGTCGCCGAAGATGTAGGGATGTAGGTCAGTGGGAGAATACGCCCGAGTTCAGTCCCCAGCACCATAAACAAACAAATCAGTGAATGGAATTAGGACAGAAATTCCAATGATAAACAATATGATAGCTCATGCCTTTAATGTCAGCACTCAGGAGGCTGAGGCAGGTGGATCTCTATGAGTCTGTTGAGACTAGCCTATCCTACACAGCCAAGGCTACATAGTGAGACTGTCTCAAATGTGTGTGTGTGTGTGTGTGTGTGTGTGTGTGTGTCTGTATCTGTCTTTAAAGAACTTTTGAAATAAATTTCTTAGAGCAGCGGAAATGGCTTTTGGCAAATACTTGCCACACAAACATAATGATTTCGTTTGGATTCCTGTTTAAAAACAACAACAAACCCAAACCCAAACCCAAAACCATAAAACTGGGCACAGCAGCCATGCCTGTAATCCCAGAGCTAGAAAGGCAGGGAGGAAGACCCTGGGGTTCTGGGGCTGGACTGCCAGCCAGTCCATCTGAATCAGCCAGCCCCGGGTTCAGTAGGAGACCCTGTCTGAAAAGATAAGCAGGAGAGTGACTGAGGAAGACACCAGGGACACACAGAACCCACCCAGTAGTAAAACGAATTTCCTCACGAATTGTTATCAGTAAACATTTGACTTTATGCTTGTTTAAGCCCTTACACCTGGAGCTGTATAACAATTTGTTGGGCAGGGCTTTCTTTCACAAATAGACACAGTTTAAGAAGCATGGCCCTAGGTGCTTGCAGACTGTATTGTCTGTATTGAGGCAGTTTCTCCACTCGCTAGCTCTAGCTTCCCCCTTCTGATCCTCCTCTGCTGCACATTGGTCCTGTCATGTTCAGTGGCACCCTGTATCCCGTATCCTGTAACTCAGAACTTCCCCAGCCCTCCTAGATCTGATCACTTTCTTCAGGCTCCTTTGATGAGCCTCTAGATGAGGCCTCTCTTCCTTGCTTCCTGTTTCCTGAGCCTTCCTTCACTTGCAGACCCTGAGCCTAGGTCATTTCCCATCTCTTCCTGAGTCTCTTCCCCCATCAAATTCATTTACTTATTTCACAACTCAAATGTACGTTCCTAAAGATTGGGCTGTCCCTCCACTGCACGGGGTCCACAGCTTGGAATTGAGGACAGAGGGTAAGAGGGAGGGGACACAGAGAGAGAAATGGGGGAGAGCAGTAGCGGGAGGTCAGCACATGCGCAGTTCTAGAAAACAGTATCTTAGAGCAGGAGCTGGAAACTATCTTTAGAGTGGGTTGGGGCAGGGAGGGGGTGCACTTTAAATCCCAGCCCCAGAGAAGCAGAGGCAGGTGATTCTTTATGAGTTTGAGAGCAGTTTGGTCTCCCTAGTGAGTTTCAGGCTAGACAGAGTTACATAGTGAAACCATGTCTTAACGTAATGATAGTAACAATAAATATTAATCAAATGAAACATAGCTTTAGAAAATCCCTGGGCTGACTCATGAGACTGGAGAGGAAGGAGTTAATTTTTCAAGTAGGCTATTTCTCATAAGGCTTTCCCAGGGCAGCTATCACTTATCCCATCCTGACCTTTCATCTTGTTTTTCTAATTACAATGCATTTTTTTTTCCTTTCCACTGCAAAGGATCATACGGGACACTGTCTTTGTACAGATGGGTAAACCGAGGCACAGAGGAAGGAAAAAAATATACGTAATATCCCATAGCAAATGATCAATAGGTCCAGCATCGAAAGCCAGGCGTGTCACTTGGAAGAAAAGCAGGTTAGGATCAGGTCGGGGAAGACCACACAGCCCATGCATCTCTTGAGTCTAGGTCCTGGAGGACAGACAACTTCATGAAGTCCCATGAAGGGACTCAGCCATCCTCACCTGAGGCTGACAGTCCACTGACTCCACTGGGTGCTTGTCAACCTGTGAGCTGCGACCCCTGGGGTTGGTGACCACCCCCTCTGGGGGCCACACAGCACATATTATTTATATTACGATTCATAATAATATCGAAATTACAGTTATGAAGTAGCAACAATGTAATTTTATGGTGGGAGGCGGGTCACCAGAACGTGAGGAACTGAATTAAAGGGTTGTAGCATTATCAGCCACTGCTTTAGGGCCTCCCACGAGGCAGGAATGATGCCCACAAGGGAGGAGTCTGAGGCAAGATCTATTGCCCACCTGTCCCTTGTCTATGCAGGAGTGACAACAAATGACACAGGGTGTGGGCTGTCCCTCTGAAGGAGAAAGGAGAGATTATGGATGGGACCCCCTGCATAGGAGTTGAACACAGAAGGATGGGGAGGGTTTCAGGCTGGATGATGGGAGTAGTGAAGACTGGACCAGGACACCGAGGGGAAGGGACCTGAGTGCCTGCCAGCCAGCCCAGCTGTATGGCAGAGGGGGTGTTGCCAGTGTCCAGAGGGCCTGACAATGGGGTGGAAGGTGGCAAACAGGGAGCGACAAGAAAACTGCTTTTCAGAAACGTAAACTTTACAGCCACAGGAGTGAGGGCGGGCGGCAGCAGGGCAGAGATCACAGGGGAAGCGGCTCTGCACAGCACCCAGCCTGGCACGGAGGGAACTCAGGAGGTGAGCGAGAAGGAAACGAAAGGGAGTCCCAGAGCTGCCTTTACTTGGGTGGAACAAGACTAGCTGCTTCGCAGCCTGGGATGCTGCCACGGTTTGGTGACTTTTTCCCACTGTAACTTTGTCTTCCTCTGGACAAAGCATAGCCACGCCTTGGCAGACTCAGCTATCCCCATCAGCGCTCAGAAACCCTCGCTGACGCAATCCCTGGCTCGCAGCCAGAGGGACCCTCCATCTCATCCCCCTCATTCTTTCTCTCCTAGCCGGTGTTCTTACCGCTATCTCCGCCTACCCCCAACCCCCCACCGCCGGTTGAACCAGAAACAGCCTAGCTGCTCCTCGGAACTTTGCTAAGCGCGCTCTCCATCCCGCACCCAGGGATCCCGCATTGCAGCGAAAGTGACGGGGAGTTTCCAGGGGCTCCCAGAGCATCATGTCCCAGACCGGGCAGGGTGACGGCGAAGGTCTAGGCGTCATCCCCGCTCCCCGGCGGGCCTTACGGGTGGCTCACCTGATTTGCCCATGGCCTGCTGTGTGCGCTCCTCCGCTCCGCTGAGGCTGCGTTGCGCTGCGCTGCGCTGGGTAGCGGGGTCCCAGCAGCTGGCTGGGGCCAGGAAGGGCAGGGGCGGCTACAGCCACTCCCCCGGCGCCGCCCGGCCCCGCCTTATAAGGCAAAGGCAGCTGCAGGCGGAGGCGTAGGGGGCCACCCCTAGAATTCATTTAGCCTGGTGGGATTCCTCCGCTGGCTAGGGCGGTCCAGATGTGGATACAAACGCTGGTTCTGAGCGTGCCTCGTCTCCTAGTGCGCGCGCAAGACCTAGGGGCGTTCACACCTTCCCTGTAGTTCCCCACGGTTCCCGCGCGACCGACGCCTCCAGAAGGCCTGGTGAGGTACGGTTCCCTCCGGCGCCACCAGGGGTCGGTACCCTCCCAGACTCAGTCTTTGGCGACACCACCCCCTCCCAGATCCCCAATGTTCTGCTTTCCTTTCCCAAAGACACCATGCTCCAACCGCAGCTTCTTAGGACCCCCTCCCGCTATGCGTCCACAGGTTGTAACTGAACACTTTCTGGCCCTCCAGCTCCAGCCGCCACAGGGTGGTGTCCGCTGCCCGACTTGGACCTATTCTCTTGACCTCCCCCACTGCCTTTGAGACCACCCAAATTCCAGTTTGGATCCAGCACCCCCACATGTTGGTGTCATCTAAACCGAGCCCCCTTGTTTAATTCAAAACACATTTTTCTCACCATAAAAAGTTTAATGATTGGGGCTGGTGAGATGGCTCAGCGGGTAAGAGCACCCGACTGCTCTTCTGAAGGTGATAAGTTCAAATCCCAGCATCCACATGGTGGCTCACAACCATCCGTAACGAGATTTGGCGCCCTCTTCTGGAGTGTCTGAAGACAGCTACAGTGTACTTACATATAATAATAAAAAAAAAAGTTTAATGATTCACAGATTACAAGGACACTTTGCCTCCCCCTCCCTGGATACATATATATTTAAAAAAAAAAACAACCATTTATTTGGGCCAGACACGGTGGCTCATGCCTTTATTCTTAGCACTTGGGAAAGAGAAGCACGCAGATCTCTGTGAGTTAAGATTAGCCTGGTCTAAACAGTGAGGTTTTCTTTATCTTTGCTCTCTACATAGTTGAGAATGATTTTAAATAAAGTTCTGATCTTCCTGCTTCTACCTCCCTAGTGCTGTGACCACAGACACTCCCAGCAGCACATATTTCTATGAATTTAAATGTATTTTACTTTTAGGTTCTTGTTTGTCAGACGAGTCTCCATGTACTCCCCATTGTAGGTCAGGTCTGTACCACCACACCTGGCCAGACCCTGCAGTAAGGAGCTCAGATGTATCCAGTAGGTTAGTGCAGAGCTAAATGCACCCCCTCTCCCGCCATTCCCCCTCTCCATGGCCAGCAAATATACTTCCCTCCTCCTCTCACTTCCAAGGAGGAGTAGAGTGGATACTGGTGCCCATCTGACTTAAAAGAGCTCTTAGTGCTGGGTTGGGATTCTGACTCCGTGTTCAATTCTCTGCTCCATTTTGCCGACAAATTCCGATGGAAATAGTCAAATGACTCAGGAAGAGTCCCTGTCACTCCTAGAACCTCTAGAAAGCTATTTCAGAGGAAGCAGAACTGCAAGGCCCTAAGGAGACAGCTGTGCACGGAGGAACCACCTACTGCGTGCAGAGGACAAGCATCGGGCACACGTACACCGCGTGCAGAAGTGCCGTCAGAAGGGAGCAAGCGGGTTAGAGATCTGGCTAGGCTAAATTCCTGCCTCTGGGCAGTACAGTCTATAGTTGGTGTGCCGTGTGTTTTGTCCACCGGCTTTGCCAGCAGCATGCTGGTAGTGTGCCGAATCGACTGAAGTGCTGTTAAAGCTGATTTCTACTAAGGGCAACTGGGAGGCTGGAGAGGAAGGTAATGCCTCAACCAGCAGACAGACCAGAGACAAGCCATAACAAAGATCAGACACCAAGAGGAGAGATTAACCCAATTTCTGTTTTGTTACCTAGCCTGGGCTCACATCAAGCTAGCCATGTAGCTGACGATGGCCTTGGACTCCTTATTCTCCTGACTCCAGCTCCTAATCAGTTTCATCAATTTTTGTTGGATTTGTCTCATTGAAGAACTTCGAGCCTGGCCGGAGTGAGTGGGGCTGTAGTGAGGGCTGGAGAGATGGCTCAGCCGTTAAGAGCACTGACTGCTCTTCTGGAGGTCCTGAGTTCAAATCCCAGCAACCACATGGTGGCTCACAACCATCTGCAATGGGATCTGATGCCCTCTTCTGGTGTGTCTGAAGACAGTTACAGTGTAGTTACATATAATAAATAAATAAATAAATCTTTAAAAGTTTAAGAACTTCGAGTCTTGGGGTATAGCTCAGCAGACTACACTCAGCTTAGGGAAGCTTTGCCCGCCACCATCACTAAGCAAGATTTACCATTGTCTTGTGAAGCCTGTCAGTTCTGGCTCTTGTACTGGAGCTCTCTGGTTATTACCTAGCAAGAAGTGAGCCTGTGGTTCTCTCTGCTTCTCCGTTGTTGTTTTTATTAGTGTGATTGACCTGTGGCTCTGGGATTGTTTCTTTTTTTGCTCTACGTCTTCTCTCTGAAAAGCAGGAGAAGGACGTTCCAGCAGCAATGGCCTCCTTATGAGCATTTGCTCACCGTGGGGCACTCCAGAAGAGAAGAGCAAACAGAAGAGCCTGGTGAGCGGCATCAATTCTACCCGTGGGTGTCATGGCCGGGATGCTATAAAAATGGCAGGTTCTCAGCCTTGTGTGTTGGCTGCTTCACCGTGTCCCCTGTCCAAAGGCAGGAAAGCAAGGTTGACAGATTGATGAAGCACCCGGACCAAGATGAAAGGAAGATATTCCCACCCACGCATCACAGAAAAAGGAGACTAAAGCCAGGCAGTGGTGGTGCACGCCTTTAATCCTAGCACTCGGGAGGCAGAGGCAGGAGGATTTCTGAGTTCGAGGCCAGCCTGGTCTACAAAGTGAGTTCCAGGAAAGCCAGGGCTACACAGAGAAACCCTGTCTCTAAAAACCAAAAAAAAAAAAAAAAAAAAAAAAAAAAGGAGACTGAATCAGTGGGGAAGAAGGAAGCGTTCTATGCCGATCCCGGCCCGCCCCCAGTCCATCTTAGGATCCTCACATTTGGATAGGTTTGAATGGAGGCATAGGTGTGACTAACTAGGCACTCAGCACCATGATCCCCATCCCAGTCCCAGTCCCTGGCGAGATCTCCTGACAAGCTGTAAGTCTTCCCCAAGCCCAGACAAGTCCCCTCTGGCTCAGCATCAGAATTAGCTACTGTTCTGTTGCTGTGATATTACAAGTGATCAAGGTGGCCTATAAAAAAAAAAAAATCAACTGAGTTTACAGTTCCAGAGAATTAGTCCATGACGGCAGAGCCAAGGCATGGCAGAGGGACAGCTGAGACCTCACGTCTCCAACTGTAACTGGGGACAGAGATTCTATCCATTTGCTTCATATACTTTGAACCTTCTTATTTGAACATAAACATTTATGACTTTATTGTCTTGATAAATTGACCCCACCCCACCCCAGATTCTCTCTCTCTCCCTCCCCCACTCTGTGTGTGTTCTTATTTCTTCCTGTGAATTAATTATAGGTTTTATGACATCATGACACATCATGACAGTCATTCTAGCTTGGTTTGTTTGTTTACTGTAGTACTGAGATGAACCTAGGCCCTTGTGAAGCCTAGGCAAGCTACCTCTGAGCTGAGCTGTCTATCCGCAGCCCGAGTCATCTAATTTGTATCTTTTAACTTTTTTCCTCTTCCAATAAGTTTACTGTACACAGCAAACCAAACAAAAACCAAACCAAAACAAAAAAACCCCGAAAGTTGCTTTTATGGTTTGTAAGATTGATCTTTACCGGCATAGAACTTGGTTTTGATATATTTGCAAACATTCTTCATTAGTGTGACAGAATACTTGATCAGAAGCAACTTAGGTCTTCGAAGAAGAGCTTATTCTTTTTAGTTTGAGTTTGAGGGGATGCGAACTCCTCAATGCCTGGCGGCTAGGAAGGCGTGGCAGCAGGAGGAGGCAGAGTATGAGCAGGAAGTGGGGCAGACATACACCTCAAGGCATGCCCACAGGGGCACACTTCCTCCAGCAAGGATCTACAACCTTCCCAAACAGCACCACCAGCGGGAGACCACGCATCCAGATCCCATACAGGGCATCCCACATTCAAACCATAGCAACAGTTAAGGTATATTGAGTTAGTTATGAAGTACATGAGAAAAATTTTCATACAGAGGCAGGAGGATTGCTACTTGCTTTGCTGCAAAATTATTTGTCTTACAGTTGGGTGGTGGAGGCGCTCTGCCTTTAATCCCAGCAGAGGTAGAGGCCAACCTCGGGAAAAAGGTGAGTCCAGGATAGCCAGAGCTCTACAAAGAAACCCTGTCTCAGAAACAAAAACAAAAACAAATCCCAACAAACAAAAACAAAGAAACAAACAAAAATCCAATAAATAAATAAATACATAAATACGTCATACTAAATCCCCTATCTGCTGTAATTTAATGTTTTGTGAAATGAACTCTGTGCCTGTCATAGCTGAATGTAGTGTTGTAATGCCAGGGAAATGTTAGTGATCCTCCTACGCCCCAAAACTAGACAGGAGAAGATCTGATGCAGCTCACAGCAGGGTCGGTCTTCCTGGGGTGAGAGTTAGCTCGCCCTGCCCCTCAACACACCACCGACACAAAGGCCGGTTTTGGTGGTGGGGGAGCCCCGAATGTCTATCAGGGCAAAGCTTTGTACTAAGCAGCAAGCAGGGAATGTGTGTGCAAGCACCTAGCTGGAAAGCTGCTGTGTCCTTTAACGTAATTGACTAATAATTGACTAGTGCTGAGAGAGTCATACCGTAAACTTAATTTCTGCTCTCCTCTGCATCGTTAGGCAGGGGGGGTGGGCTTGTAATCTGGGGGTGCAGGTTTGTTGGGGGAATAACCTGGAAACACTGGTTTTGTTGAGGAATAGCCTAGGGACTGGAGCTAGGCTTATGTTTTGTTGGAGATTAATTTGGAAACTAATGCTAGGTACTGGCCTGTTAGTTTACCTGAGTTCAAACTTAGGTCAGGTTCTCTAAAATGGAGTGTGGATTTAAAAGATTTGGTCTCTCAGTGTCAAATGTCTTTAATCCTAGCACTATGGGAGGTAGAGGTAGGCTAATCTCTGTGAGTTAAAGGCCAGCCTGGTCTACAGAAGTAAATTCCAGGTCAGCCAGGGCTACATAGTGAAACCCTGTCTCAAAAATAACCAACCAACCCAAAATACAAGTCAAAAACCAACCAACCAACCAACCAACCAACCAACCAACCAACCAACCAACCAACCAACAACAAAAGAATTCTGTGGAACAATGTATGAACTGAGATAAGTGATCTGACTTAGTTTCCTCCTCTGTAAAAGAGATGGTCATGTATCTCTGTGACCAAAATTCCTGAGAAGACAGTTTACTGAGAGGAACTATTTATTTTGGACACAGTTTCAAAGCCTTCAATCCAATGTGTGTGGGGTGGTCATGCATAGCATACGACAGGAAGTGGAGAGGAGTAGCAACAGGAAGATGCTTCGAAGTTCCCGCCCCCAGTGACCTATCTTCTCCACTCAGGTGCCATCTCCTGGTTGTCAACTCAAGCAAAAAAGAATTAATTCGTGTGTGTGTGTGTGTGTGTGTGTGTGTGTGTGTGTGTGTGTGTGTATGTATGTGTGCACGCGCACCTGTGTGTGTGCTTGAGCGTGGCATGCATGTGTGCGTGTGTGTGAGCGTGTGTGAGAGTGTGTGTGTGTGTGTGTGTGTGTGTGTGTGTGTGTGTGTGTGTGTTTGAAGGTTAGGAGACAACTTGCTGAAGTTGCTTTCTTCCTACCATGAGGACTGAACTCAGATTATCAAGCTTGACAACAAGTAGCACCCCCCTCCCCCCCAGATGTCTGTGGCCTCACCTTAAATCATATGGGGGGGAATCCTCTTAGAACACTGAAATGTAAAATTAAAACGGATATTTACAAGTGGATAACGACTGGACCATGGGTATTATTCAGTGTGGGTTGATTTGGTTTTGCTGTGACCAAATTGGAGCTTTGGCTCTACTGCCCCTGTGACTCTGACCCACGTGCTGGGGCCTCACCCAGTTCTTTACCTTCTTCTCTTCTGTAACAAGGATATAGGGATACTTGCAGATCAACCCCTCTCTCTCCCTCCTTCCCTTCCTCCCATTCTCTCTCCTTCCTTTTTTAAAGACAGGGTTTCTCTGCATAGCCCTGGCTGTCCTGGAACTCACTCTGTAGACCAGGCTGGCCTCGAACTCTGAGATCCACCTGCCTCTGCTTCCTGAATGCTGCAATTAAAGGTGTATGCCACCAGGCCTGGATACTTGGAGCATTTCTTAACACTCTGTGAAGTACAGTTGCAGAGCTCACAGCCCTGAGACTGAGGCAGGAGAATTCAAGTTCAAGCCCAACCTGATGGACATGGGCTGATTCTGTCTCAAGAACAAAGAAAGAAACAGAGCCAACCAACCATCACACAGACTGAGCTCTTAAGTGCAGACATTCTCAGGTGTGTGTACATCAAAGTCAAGGCTTTGCCTCAATTCCCAGCAACCACACAGTGGCTCACAACCAGCGGTAATGGGATCTGATGCCCTCTTCTGGTGTGACTGAAGACAGCTACAGTGCACTCACATACATAAAATAAATCTTTTTTTTTTTTAAAGTCAAGGCTTTGCTGCACGAGGTTCGACTGTCGTTCATTTCTACTGCTTATCTTAGCACTGCTGCTGACAGTTAGATGTGTCCATTCAAGGAAACTAGGTCGCATCTCTGTAAGTTCCTTTGGAGAAAATATTCCACCAACTCAGACTCTTTCCTTGACCTTCCTTTGAGTCAGCTCCTCTAGACGCAGGTTCATGAGTAGGAACCTGAATTGACGGAGCCTGGGTCCTAAATCAGAACCAGAAAGAGGACAGGACACACCTCCTTCCCATCCCTGTCAGGCCACAGCTGCATTTACACAGATTCTTCCATTTGCTAAGCAATCTAATCTAGCCGACAGCCACCACCCCTTCTTGTCTTTCTATTGTATTTTTCTTTCTTCCATTCTGATTTTGGTTTTAAGAGACAGGGTCTCAGATAACCTAGGATGTCCTTGAACTTCTGAACCTCCTGCCTCTATTTCCCATACAATGGCTTTACAGACATGTACTCCCAAACCTGGCAACATACACACAAACACCCACACACACATCACACACATATACACATTATATATAAGCCCCATATATATCACACACAAAACACACACCACACATACATCACACATGTACATAAAGAGAACACATATACACACACCCCATACATATACATAAAACACACAGAATACACATACATACACACAGAACACACGCATACATCATACATGTATACCATACACATCACACACAAAAATCATACTACACACACATGCATACAAAATACACCCCCATCCACATTACACATACAGAAAACACATTTCACACACACACACACACACACACACACACACACCACATATACACCTACACACACCATACACATTCACACACACATACACATTCACACACGCACATATATACATCTCACACCACACACCCCACCCCCACGCACATTACCCACCCCCACAAAATACATATATATGCTATGCACATACATACAGAACACACAGAACACAAACTGTACAAACATCACATGAACACATATACACATCCCACACCACACATACATATGCAAAACATACATATCACATACATACATACACACCCTACATATATTACACACACACACACACACACACACACACACACACACATCACATACACACATCACATACATCACATACACAGATCCCTTCCACAACACCGCCACCCCCACCCCCACGCACACACACACACACACACACACACACACACACACACACACTTACACACACTTTTTTTCAGTATTGAGGCTAGAACACAGGGTCCCTGCCACCAAGCTACACTACAGCCACACCCTTTTCAGAAGGGGAATTTTTGTTTCTATCTTATTTCAGAAGGGGAATATTTGTTTCTATCATATTTCTCCAGTTTTCTGCAGACACAACTCATCCTGGTCTCAGTGTCTGAGCCCTTGTATCTTTCCCCTCAGACTATGGCTTATGAGATAAGCTGTACTCTAGGCATAGCTTTAAGCTTTGGTTCTTGGTCTGCTGAGGTTTGGGAAGAGAAAATATTCTCTGTAATAGACAAAGGGTTGAAGGTGATGCTACTAGGAAAACAGCAGAGAGTTTCATTATATTGCTACATTTCATCATGGTTACTACTCTGATTGTCTCGTGACCCTGCAGGATGGAGTCCGAGGCCTTGACCCTTCATGCTGGGCAGCTCTCTATCACTTTATTTATTTATTTATTTATTTATTTATTTATTTATTTATTTATTTATTTAATGTAAATGAGAACACAGTAGCTGTCTTCAGATGTCTTCTGGTGTAAAAGCAGAAGAGGACATCAGCTCTCATTACAGATGGTTACGAACCACCATCAGTCAGTGCTTTTAACTGCTGAGCCACCTCTCCAGCTCCCTCTAGTCTTTATTATTATTGCTTGAAAACCTGGGCTGTAAGCAAAGCTGCATCTGGAGGGAAAGGATGGCACAGTAAGTGTGAACGTAAGCTGAGTTAGACTCAGCTCAAAACGTCTTTGCTCTGCTTTTAACCAACTGTGTAACCTCAGAGAATCATGGCTTCCAACACCTGCCCTGACAGGAAATAGAGTTCAATTCCTGACTCTCACCAACTTAGTTATGGTTAAGGTCAAGTCTTTTTTTTTTTAAAGGACATGGTTTATACATTTAACTAGTATGTTAAATTTCTCAAGTTTTCTTTTTATATCACTTGATTTGTATTTTTTGTTTGTTTGTTTCTGTTTTTTTTTTTTTCTTCGAGACAGGGTTTCTCTGCATAGCCTTGGTTGTCCTGGAACTCACTTTGTAGACCAGGTTGGCCTTGAACTCAGAAATCCGCCTGCCTCTGCCTCCCGAGTGCTGGGATTAAAGGCGTGCGCCACCACGCCCGGGTCTGATTTGTATTTTTGAAAGGATAAGACAATGAATTAATTCCTTTTTTTCCCAGTTTTATATCATAAATTGTTATAAGTTTAAAACCTTTTATTTTTAAATTTTTTGAAAGTATAATTACATGATTTCTCCCTTCCCCTTTCTCCCTCTGAAACCTTCCACATACCTCTCCTTGTTCTCTTTCAAATTCATGACATGTAAAACTAAACTTTTTGGTCTTTGTGAATTTCATATCCCATACCCAATCCCACTCATCTCCCTATCCCTCGATATCCTCTCTCCACCTTGCAACCTCCCCACCAAAAGAAAACAAAAACCACTCTTGCCATGGGGGCTGCAGTGTGCCCCAGGGGGGCTGCAGTGTGCCCCACAGTACACCCTTTTGTCTACACATCATTACTTGCAAATAAATGTTCCCCGCAGTGAGTCACTGGTCTGGCTCCAGGCCTCGGGCTTCTGCGACACTTTCAATACAGGATCCTCACTGAGCCTCTTCTCAGATGTGCTGTTGTTGCCATGTGTGGTGGAGACCCTGCAGCTCTGGATCTGGAGGACCCGCCCCTTCACACACTCCAGCAGGTCATAGATGGGGTAGATGTTGGGGTGGACCAACTCAAAGCCCTGGATCTGAGCCTGGAGGGTAGCTAAACTGGTCAGCCTACCAGCTCTCCCATGAGCAACACCATCCAGGGTCAGCTCTCCCGTGCTGCCCAGGCCAGGCATAGGGCCACCTCTCCTGAGCCCATGGCCTCTTTTATTCAATGGTGTTATTATATGCAATTTAGTGTGTTATTATTCAATCACATGCATATATGTATATGTGTATACACATATATTCCAAAATACAACCTGCTCAGTCTGTATAATGTTACATGTATGTAAGTTTTTAGGGCTGACAACTTGATATAGGATAACCAACTCAGTGTGTCTCCCTGGGGAAGACTATTTTCCCTACTCCCAACATTCCTTAGGTATCTGAGGTCAAGTCTTCTTGAAAAAGAAAACATTCTCTCTCTGTCTCTCTCTGTCTCTCTCTCTCTCTCTGTGTGTGTGTGTGTGCATGTGCCACATGTGTGCAGGAGTTCACAGAGGTTAGATGCGGGGCCTTTGGACCCCTGGACCTGGAGTTACAGATGGTCGTGAACCACCTTGTTGTTGCTGGGCCTAGACCTGGGTCATCTGCAAGGGCTGTGAGTGCTCTTAACCCCTGAGCCATCTCTCTACGTCCCTAACATAAATGATCTTAGTTGTATCAACTGTGTGTTATCAGAAACACTGAGGAGGATGAGAATTCCCATGAGAGAACTCATTGAGAATTTTGGCACTAAGCTTAGATGACAAGAAGCCTTGGACAGCCTTGAGGAAATGGGTCAGGAATCTTGATTCTTCTTCATTTATCATGTGACAGTTCTCCCAGTAGAAGGTGAGACACAAAACACAAGCTGTCCCATCTCAGGGGACAACTGTACAGGGCCTCCAAGTGTCTTCCAGGTGGGGCAGAGACTGGAGGAAGGGAGCGAGGCTGTCTATCTTAGTGGATGCTATTGAATGCAATTCTGGAACAGGAGAGGTGTGTGGGGTCTTCTGCTTGGCTGGAGACAGAGGTGCTCACAGCAAAGCCACAACAGTAGCTTCTTCTTCTTCTTGGAAAAAATTAAGTGTTTTCATGGTAAGACTCTAGTAAGCAGAGACTGCAGAGACACAGAACCAGGTTGTATACTCAAGTAAGTGGAGTTTGTAGCTAAAGCACCAGCTCTTTGCCATCTCACTTACCGACACTGCAGGGCTGCACTGGTTCTAACGGCAGCAGTATTCCCCCTTGACTGAGCCAGTTAGGGCCCTCACTCCCCTTGACCATAACTAGTGTGGGAGTTTGATCCTGTCAGCCACAGAGAAATGCAGATGGATGTGGAGATGGTTCTGAGAAACAGTTCTTACCCATAAAAGCTACTGCTGAGAGAAGGGGCTCCCTGTGGCTCTTGCTAGAGCACTGAAGGTTTGTGGACATGACCCAAGCTACAGATGGAAGGCAGGTCCTTCTCATACTGCTACCTCCGCCAATCTGCCTTCCTCCTGCAGCAGGCCTTTCCCCTGCATTCTGCCTGTAAGCTTCAGGGCACAGGAACCTCTCCTCAGCTTACTTTTCTGCCTGTAGATCTCAGGATCACTGCTGGGGTAGGGGTGGGGTGTGTCCCAGCAAGAACTCCAACTGCTCGGTGGCTGGGAAGCCATTATGATCTGTGCACGAGGCAGCTGGATGTCCACTTAAGCATCAGGGCCATTGAGGACATTCCGCCCCAAGCTAACCCGATTCTATCACCATTTGGGGGTTCAGTGTGATTACAGTTCCAGGGCAGGATCAGCTTTAGATCTCTCCATTCATATATTCCCTCACCCAAACCCAGCCCGACTCCCAGGCCATAGCAGGCCGTACCCACCCTTTTAAGAGTAACCCAGCCAGTTCTGGCTCTTGTCTGTCCTCATGAGATTGCATCATTCAAAACACTCATCACCTCTCCCCAAGACGCAGACACCACCACCCCGGGAATATTTAATATTCCCACCCAGAAGTTTTGCTCAGGAGCAGTCATGTGACTTTCTCTGGCCACTAAAATGTAGCAGAAATGACTGGCACTTGGAAGTGGAGATTTCCGGGACAGCTGTGGCTCTGGGTCTTTCTCCCTTCTGTAAGGACACAGCAATGGGACAGCGTTGAGGACAGCTGCAGCTTTGGATGAGGGACACGATAGGATTGGTGTGCTTCTCCTAAGTAATTGATGGGATTGAGCAGGTCCTCACTGGGAGACCCTACACTCCCACACTGCACAGTCACCTGTCCCCAAATGTACCCTGGAGCTGCAACATGAGGCCAAGGGAGTAGACCTGCCTGTCTGTTCCTGTCCTGGAAGCTGCAGTCTGCACCGGACTCTGCTCTCTGGCTGAGCCTGTGTGTTTGATACACTGTTTCCCTCTCCTACAGGCCTTGGCTTGGGAAGATGTCACTCCAGGATCTCTCCCTGAACAGTAAAGACACAACTCCCTTAAGGGTGAGGAACTGTTTCATTCTGAAGGTTCACATTGCTTGGAAGTACACATAATCATATAAAATTACTTTTATTAAAATAGAAAGGCTTTCTAGTATAGTGCTGTATACTATATATAGAATATATATATAGTATATTGTGGTATACTATATAGAGAATATACATATAATATAGTCTAGTATGTTGAAAACATTTAGACAGAAATAGGCAATTGTGACAGAGGTACATCGACATCAGCACTGAGATCCTCTGAAAGCATTAAGTGCCCACTTTTCAACAACATTTTGGTATAATAAGCATATTGCTATATTTCTGAGGGTACATATAACACTGAAAAATACTTCATGTAAAATCTAAGTTCAGGTGCATACAAACAGGAAGTATTACATTAATAGCTTATTTCAAACTGTAAAACATTCAAAGTATCCAATTTCTTAGACAACATGCAAACATTTTAATATTTAGCCTGATATTTTAAATATATAAACCACATTCTTTATAATTCTATATAAAAGGAAAGTCAGACATACACTTACCCACACTGTGCACATTACAGAAAGCAGATGTGTCTTCATGAACGGAAAGTATGGGGCTAACACACATGATTGTCATTTTACAAATATGGCTATTCACCTTCATAATAAAGTTAAAAATCATGTACTATTTACATGAACTACTAATTATTCTACTTTTTGGCAATTATATAGTAGCAGCAATTGGTTTAAAGTCTGATCTTTAAACCTGTGAACATGGTGAGTACTGGCGAGTGTATCTGGCTAACACAACATGGCAGGCATGACACAGATGCTTGGATGCTGTGGGGCCACCCCACTCACAGGCCCAAGTGACAACTGCTGACAGGCACGAATGTCACTTGGTCGACTTGCTTTGGCTAAGCACAGTAGAGTCCTGCCTTACATTTCTCTGGAGTCAGCCTATGAGGGAGTGAGAATTCAGCGGTGTTTTCTCTCCTCCCTCCCTGTCACGGCAGGCAGGCAGGGGCTTTTCACTGAGCCCTCAGCTTCCAGACACAGAAACAAGCACAGGGCAGCCGCAGCACTCACGGGAACTCCGAGGAGACCAGGGCACCAACCCAAGGACAAAGGGGCCTCCTCCTATAAAGTGACCATACCATTGAGCAGGGATGCCAAATTTGCTTTGGGGAAGGGGGGGGTCATCAACTGAGAGAGTGTGAACTGGCCAGGGATCCACCAGGAAGAGGCATCGTCTTCATTACATTCGGAGAGTTTAAAAAACCAAGGCAAAACCCCTAATATTGGCAGATGGAAAAAATACTGTGTGGTGCTAAGAGGTGCCACATGCCTTTGCTTGGTCACCAGCTAGCAGTCTTGAATGTCTTTCACAAGGTGGACGGCTGGGTGGAGGAAGGCTTGGCGGTTCTGTGGGTGGTCAGGGACAAGTCCAGAGCAAGCACATGGTGAGGCCCATGCTGAGGAGGAGGAGCAGGGAGTGGAAGGGAGGCTGGCCCACAACAGCAGATGACGGGAGACTGCTGGAGACCTGCACTTGGGAAATGATGAGGGCCGAGAGCGGGACGTGAGACGCCAGCGTGGGGCTGTCAGAGTTGATGAGGGACTGGATTTTCTCTGCCTCCTTATTGCAGGCCTCAATCTGCAAGGGAAAGGAGCTTTCGACAGAGGCCTCCGCACTTTCAACAGGTCCAGGCAGCCGCAGAGGCAGCTTACTTTCCTCTGTCCCTACTGTCCTAGCCAGAGCTACTGCTAACGATGGACTAACTTATTACACACATGTAAGACATTAATGCAGATTAGAAACAGCAATGCCACTGCCTTTGCCAGTCGGCCATTTTGGGTTTTGCACTATAGCATACGACACACTGCCTATGTCACTAGACACCATAGCTACTGGTAGGCACAGCTACAGGAAGTGCTTTTTCTTCTGCTTTAAATGTGAGGACAGAAACAGGCTTGGACTGAGGCAGCTGGACCTGCTTCCACTCACCCATCTCCTTGAGTCCTTGCTACTTTCTGATGAAACCTGGGCCTACACGAGTGAGCTTCCATGGCCTTCTAAGGGCCCTTGAGCCTGCCTCCGATGGACCCTCCTCCAGGGAGACTGGAGGCTTGGCTTGGTCACTGTATGCCCTCTGCCAGTGCCCTACTCCCCAGGCCTTGGTGGCCTCATCTGCACAATGGTGTAACTTAACATGCCCGGCCTCAGCCTACAACAGACTCGGCCACCGGGAGGCTGCCTTACTCTTTCCCTCTCCAAGTCCCGAGGGTGCTCCATTCCCTTACCCCCAGTCCCTTTCTGCCACTGTAAGTCCACCAAACTCTAAACAGACAAGATGGCTGCACAGCGTGCTGAGCCTCACCTGCAAAGCTTTTGGGTAATGGTCCACGGGAATAATCAGGATCACAATTTCCGACTCGATGCTCAAGTATCCAAACACGTCACACTGCGGCACAGACACGTGCATGCGGATCTTCTGAAGAATCTCCAGCACTGTTATGGGCTTCCTGCTTGTCACCTGGAAGATATTTTCGGGCCTGGAGAAGATCCCTGCTTGCCGCCGAGGCTGCTCTGCTCTAGCGGCAGCTGAAGAGGCTTTCACCGGTGTGGCAGCCCCAGGTTTGGCTCTGCTGGACACAATCCAGTGTGTATAACAGGGTTTGGGCTCCCCACAGAGGTATGCAGCCACAATTGACACTGACCAGAAGTACTTCCTTTATCTTTTTTTATTTTGAGCAGGGCCTTGCTATACAGACTAGGCTAGCTTTAAATTCACGATCCTAGCTCAGAAGTGCTGTTTATTTATTTAGGTTCATTTTGTGTTTGAAATTGGGTCCCAGATAACCAAGGAAGGTCCTGAACTTCTTATCCTCCTGCCTCTACCTCTCAAGAGCTAGGATACAGGCCTCCATGCTTGCTCTATCTGGGTGTGTGTGTGTGTGTGAGAGAGAGAGAGAGAGGAGAGGAGGAAGGAGAAGAAGAAGGAGAAGAAGGAGGAGGAGAAGGAGACAGAGATGAAGATGAAGACGACGACGACAGGCAGACAGGCAGACAGACAGACAGACAAACACAATTCTGTCATGTCTCAGGAGCTATTTATAGCCCCTTTAAAAAACTCTTTTTAAATTTTATTTTAATTATGTGTGCATGTATTTTGTAAGGGTATTGAATGTATGCACAGGTCCCATGGAGGAAGGTGTTGCATGTGGCTGAGAGCTGCCTGGTGTGGCTACTGGGGGCCACATCAGAGTCTTCAGAAAGAGCAGTAAGTGCAGGAGTGCGTAGGGACTGAGCCAGCTCACACTGTATTTAAGACATGGTCTTTCATTGGCCAAGAGCTTGCTGAGGATCTGAGCTGGAATCACAGACCTGACATCAAAATGTAAAAATTCTATGTGTGGTGGGACATACCTGTAATCTCAGCAGAGATAAAGAGGCAGAGATAGGATCGCTGGAGCATGCTTGCCAGGCAGTGAGAGAGAGAGCCTGACTCTAAATACAAGTGAGTGACTAAGGAAAGCATCCAACTGAGTGATCTCTCCAGCCCCACAAGCACTGCTCAAAGTGAGTGCTTGAACAGGAGGCCCAGGAGAACAGTCCTGTGGGAGCACAGGCAGCAGGAAAGACAGGAAGGAGGCTCGGGCAGTGCAAGGGTTTCCTGTTTCATCACTAGAGTCCTGGCTTCCCAAAAGAGAGCAGCAGGAAATGGAAAGGTGACCAGATAGGGGACATGGGTGCTATGATGAGGTAGGGTGCAGACCATCTGGATTTCTACTACTGTTGGTCACGTGGCCCTGTCACACTTTCTGAGCTGGTAGGAGCTTTCCTGAGAAAGGGCATGGCAGGAGGGAGCAAAGGTCAGGAGTCTGTCACCCTGGGTACCAACCCTTGTTTATTGATTGTGAAGTATGTCCTTGAGCAGGTCTAGGGATCTGGTTTTTTTAACTACACACAAAGACAATACTTTCTGCTCTCAAGGATTCCTGAGAAGTTTAGTAATATGCTTTTAACAGTATCTGGCATATGAAGCAACTTACCTTAGCAATAGTGTCCAGTTTTTCTTTGTCAAATAATACCCGTAACATCCCAGCACATAGAGGGCAGCAAGCCCCTGTAACAGAAAGCATTTTTGTGTGTTCAGAACTAAAACAAGGAGAATCCAGAATCACTGGTGAGGGGCCAGTTTCCACTTGGCCCCCACCTGTCCTTCCCAATGACTGTATTTTCAGCTGTGCTCACGACCAACCCAGGATCCTAACATCGCCAAAGTCATCCCTCCTTAGAACCTCTGAGGAGATGATGACGGGGGCGGAACAGCACACCAGGCCTGCCTGCCTCTCACCTCCCACTCTGCTCCTGACCAACAGCTTGTGCTGGGCCTCTCTCTGTCTCTCTGTCTGCACAAGGGAAGTTCAGGGCTTCTGAGTGTTTGCTTCACATGTAACCTTTCAAACTACCTTAATCTGTCTAAAAACCACGGAAAGGGATGAGACAGTCAAAGCTGAGTTGAACAGCGTTCCCACCAGGTAGCCCCCCCCCCCCTTCACTCTGCTTCATCGGGCACTTCTGACTTGGCAGTTGGGTCTGGGGAACGTTGTCCCCCTCACTCTGCTTCATCGGGCACTTCTGACTTGGCAGTTGGGTCTGGGGAACGTTGTCCCCTTCACTCTGCATCATCGGGCACTTCTGACTTGGCAGTTGGGTCTGGGGAACGTTGTCCCCGGAGGGAAGAGGCTTGGTTTTGTTCACGCTGGGTCTTGGATGCTTAGAATATTATCCTGAACACAGTGGGGGCCAGGGAGTCCTTGATGAGCTCACAGATGGAGACTTTGGAGACCCAGAATAACCTGTACGGAGCAGGCCTGGAGTGAAGCCTCCTCCGCTCTGGCCTCACTGATGAGCACGTGTTTAAGGTAAACTGTCCCTGAAAACTGACGCTTACAGCTGTGTGTGTGAACAAGCCCTCTGCTCTGCCACACAGCTGAGATAAGGTGACCCCCCCCATCCCCAACCCTGCTTCCTCAATTACACGTTTGTGTTCACTAAAACACGTCAACTATCCATTTAACTAATAACTAATTGTCCAGGCATTTAAAAATAAGTAAATGCTATGTATTTAATCCATAATCTTAACTTTTTAATTTAATTCTCCTTTACCTGCTTATGTATTGATGTCTAGTGTAAAATTTTGCCATGCCGTATGTATGTATGTATGTATGTATGTATGTATATATGTATGTATACCATGTGTGCACTTGATGCCAGAGAAGGTCAGAAAAGGGCATAGGACCCTCTAGAACTAGCGTTACAGATGGTTGTGAGCTGACTTCTTAGTGCTAGAAAGTGAACCGAGGTCTTCTACAAGAACAAATGCTCTTAACCTGAGGTAGCTCTCCAGCCACTGCTGGGTGGCTCTGACGTCAGCACAGCACATGCTATCTATCTAAGGCAACCCAGGACTTTGGAGTTAGTGCACAACAGTCAGCATATGAGTCACTTTTCACTTGGAACAGAGTCTTCTACTGTATCCCCGTGTGCCTGTGTCATGGGCATCCTTCCTGTCTCAGCTGAGTCTGCCATCACAACTTTTTAGCGTTTACAGCCCAGGGAACTCTCTTCTAGGTGGCTCATTTCCTGGGGTGGCTCAGCAAATCTTTCTGGTCCCAGCCCTGGCCGCCCAGAAGACTGTAGCTCACCTGGTGGGATGATGGGTTTGCAGCCTATGGCTGAGAGGGAAGGACACTTGACAGCAGCGCACTCAGCCACAGCACTGTACTCCGAGAGGACGCCGACAGCCTGGCAGGGCCCGTAGTAATCCACGGCTACACGATCTGAGTAGGCAGCACACACACTGCTGTATGTCTCACCGTTGTGCCCACAGACAGGCTCTGTGGCTCTGCAGAAAGGCTGAGGAGGAAAGACAAGTAAGTGTTAGCTTGGAAACTTCCACGGAGCATCTTTCCAATTGGGAGCACAGAGCTGATCTCCCTATTTTCAGGAAGTGAAAAGATACAGGTTTAAGTTTTGGGGACCCTCTAAAGTGCTGGGATGGACTAAGTAATAGGTTGTCACAAGATCAACTTTGGAATGTTGTCGGCTTATTCCACTGAGACTAATACAAGATAAAAATATCCCTTCACCCACACTTCTCTTAGTAATCATGAAGTCTAAACAAAAAGATCGCTCTCCACGAAAAGGTGGGACCTTACGGTTTCATGCTGGGAAAAGAGGAGGGAGGGGTGGGCCAAGAGATGAGCAGAGGAGACACAGACTAGAATTACTGGGTAGTTAGGGATATACCTGAGAAACACCCTAGCTGAGAAGAGGGAGCAAGGATGAAGAGAAGTGTGTGTGTGTGTGTGTGTGTGTGTGTGTGTGTGTGTGTGTGCAGCAGGTGCTGTCCATGTAAGTAGGGCACCAGCTCCAAGAGAAAACAGTAGCCAGACAAGCTGAAGGGATTTTCCTCACCATCGAAGCCTGGAACATGTCAGGTTTTCGTGGTTTGCAGGCAGGTGCCGCTGGGGCCTAAGATGGGAATCTCCCAGGACAGGGGTCAGCACAGGATCAGGAGGTCAGCGGGAAGCTCCAAGGAGCCTATCCCATAAGGTTATTTAATGTCGAAGCAGATCTTACAAGTCTAAAAGACTGAGTTAGGTTGATGTAAAACAAAGCTTAGAGATTTTCATGTCACTTCAGGACAGTGGGAGAAGGTGGGAAGCAGGAAGTGGGGGGGGGATTGCTTTTCTTCCTGATTTCTCTCTCTATCTCTCTTTCTTTCTCCTCTCTCTCTCTCTCTCTCTCTCTCTCTCTCTCTCTCTCTCTCTCTCTCTCTCTTTCTTTTTTTGAGACAGGGTTTCTCTGTGTAGCCTGTCCTGACACTTACTCTGTACACCAGCCTGGCTTCAAACTCATAGATCTCCTCCTGCCTCAACCTCCCAAGTGCTGGGATCAAAGGCATGTGCCACCACTGCCTGACCTGATTTGTTTCTATGGCAGCCCACAGAACTGTGAAAAGATGGATAGCAGTGACCATCCCCGGTGTGAAACCTTAGGTCTTTTCCTAGGAGTAAGTTCTACAAAACCAGTGTCTGCCAGCTTCTACACTCTTCCTCAGAGGCAACACATTAACTCCCTGGCCAGTGGCCAGTGTTAGCATTAGCCACACCACTTCTTTCTCAGTAGGGCTGCATTCTGCTTGGGTTTGGTAGGAAAACAGCATACCTGGCAAGGGCCTCTGTAGGACAGGCTTTTTCCTCTTTGGTACAGAGTGCAGAGGTTGTGGTGCTCCATGCGATCTGTATCACACACAGGATCTCGGGCCTGGTCACAGGTGAGCTGTCTGGGCACACACTCATATTGGCTACATCCAAATTTATCAAAAGTCGTCAGGCAGACTTGTGGTTTTGGCACACATCTGAAAATGTTGAAAACAGTAGGTGACCAGGGGCAGGGAGGAACTTGGGCGCGGGGCAGCAAAGCCCTGGGTGTGGTACAGGAAGCTGAGGAAAGAACCGGGCTAGTGCAGAGGAGGATGGTCAGACTAGAAAATGGCAGCCACGCTGCTCAGAGGGAATTAGTTGTTGAGTGATGAGCCCTGGGCACACGTGGAAGAGGGCGTTCTAACTGGAACTTGGTGGGCAAGGAGAACAGAAGCAGGCTAGACTAAGGGAGGAGCCATAAACTTAGGGGATATTCCAGGATGTGGGGGTGGGGGGTTCAGATGGGGGTGGGGGTGGTAGACAGAGGTAAAAGCCAAGGACTCAGGCATGGAGTGGGAACACCTGACCTGAGACCAAGAGTGGGCGTGGTCCAGCACTGGAGAGAGAGCACAGTCAAGAACCACAGACCATTTTCAGATGCTTTATTTTTTAAGGCAAGCTCTCACATAGCCCTAGCTTGCCTGGCACTTACTATACAGACTAGGCTGCCCTTGAACTCACAATGATCTGCCTACTACCTGGATGTGGGTACTCTATTTCACCTAGCTAAGTACTTAATTTTTAGCTTGATTAACATGAGTCTATCTTAAGAAAGGTTCTACTAGCTGGGCAGTGATGGCGCATGCCTTTAATCCCAGCACTCAGGAGGCAGAGGCAGGTGGATTTCTGAGTTCGAGGCCAGCCTGGTTCACACAGTGAGTTCCAGGACAGCCAGAGATACACAGAGAAACCCTGTCTCAAAAAACCAAAAAAGAAAAAAAAAAGAAAGGCTCTACTTTTTATACTAAAAATTCAGCTTCCTGTGCCTACTGGGTGGGGGATGAGCTGAGGGGAGGCCACAGAAGCAAGTCCTTCTAGTGACCTAACAAGGAAGGCGTTAGGACCAGGGGTACTGGAGAAAGCTGGTAATGCAGGGGAGAAGCAAGCAATCATGCTGAGTAAATAGAAATAAGAGGCTGGGCTGACAGGATACTCAGGGGACGGAAGCACATTCTACACAGCCTGACGTCCTGAGTGTGACCACAGAACCTATATACAAGCCAAATGTGGAAGCATACACTATTAATCCCAACCTTCTGCAGTGAGAGGGGAGGCAGAGACCGTGGGCTTTCCCAGAGCACCTGAAGGACACGATACACTGCAGAAGCACTGAGACAGACTTCACCTCAAACAAGTTGGCTCAAACAAAGCCAACTCCTGAAAGCCGTCCTGTGGCATGCATGCCTACATTCACAGCACATATACTCATATCATACTCATACACTGAATACACACACATACATATAACATACATACACATACACACACATAACATACATACACACACATTTTTAAGAAAAGGAAGAAGAGCACAGGAAAAGGCTGAGAATCTAGAGGACAAATTTAAGAAAATGATCAATACAGTGATGGTCTGTTTTGTCTCGTCATGTCCTAATGTTTAGAAAAATGTCTGGCTTATCAGTAGGTATTTGAGGGAATATAACCCTTTCTTAAGAAAACAAAGATAGAAACAAACTAACTCTCCCATGACTACTGATTTTATTTATTTATTTATTTATTTTTAAAGGTTGATTTATTTTTTTTTTTTTTAATATTTATTTTATTTATTATATGTAAGTACACTGTAGCTGTCTTCAGACACTCCAGAAGAGGGCGCCAGATCTCATTACGGATGGTTGTGAGCCACCATGTGGATGCTGGGATTTGAACTTATCACCTTCGGAAGAGCAGTCGGGTGCTCTTACCCGCTGAGCCATCTCACCAGCCCCAGCCCCAGCCCAAGGTTGATTTATTTTATGTATATGAGTACACCATTGCTATGTCCAGACACACCAGAAGAGGACATTGGATACTATTACAGATGGTTATGAGCCACCATGTGGTTGCTTGGAATTGAACTCATGACCTCTGGAAGAGCAGTCAGTGCTCTTAACCGCTGAGCCATCTCTCCAGCCCCGACTATTGCTTTGAAAGATGACACAAACACACTGGTAAAATGAAAAGGTGAAATGGCGTATTGTACAAAGTCAGCCCCTCCTCCCACAGTGTGTGGCCCAGCCCCCCCAGCCCCCCAGCCCCCTTTCTTAGCTATTCCTTCCAATTCCTGCAGAGATACTGTGTGCAGGTAAGAATCTTTACTTACACGGATCCAAACGGATTGTGCTTTTTACCATCAAGCTACATTGCCTAGGTTCATGCACTGAAATCTGACTCAGGGGCTGGAGAGCTGGCTTAGTGGTTGATAGACATCTCTCCTTCAGAGGAGCCAGGTTTGATTCTCAGCACCCACACAGCAGCTCACAACTGCCTGTAACTCCAATTCTAGGGATCTAGTGCTCTTCTCTGGCATCTGAGGGCACTGCATGCACATGTAAACAGGCATTCACACAGACAAAACACTCATCCGTATACACTTTTACAGTAATAACAAAACAGGTTCAGGCCTAATTGCTCCCCAGAAAGAAGGTACTAACTCTCTTCTAGCCCCTCTTGTATGATACCATCTGTTTTCTAAATTTATGTTATCATTCCTTTAATCTTTGTCAATCCAATAGATTCGAAGTGATACACAATTATAGTTTTAATTTAATTATCATTTCTGGCAACATGACAAAGGTTAAAGGTTGCTGCTAACTGCTGTACACTTGCCAACATCACTTAATCTCTTATGGGTAATATATAGATTGCATTCTTTGGTCTCCCTGTGTACTGGCTAGTTTTGTGTCAACTTGACACAGCTGGAGTTATCACAGAGAAAGGAGCTTCAGTTGGGGAAGTACCTCCATGAGATCTAGCTGTGGGCTATTTTCTCAATTAGTGATCAAGGGGGAAAGGCCCCTTGTGGGTGGGACCATCTCTGGGCTGGCAGTCTTGGGTTCTATAAGAGAGCAGGCTGAGCAAGCCAGGGGAAGCAAGCCAGTAAAGGACATCCCTCCATGGCTTCTGCATCAACTCCTGCTTCTTGACCTGTTTGAGTTCCAGTCCTGACTTCCTTTGGTGATGAACAGTAATGTGGAAGAGTAAGCTGAATAAACCCTTTCCTCCCCAAGTGTTTCTTGGTCATGATGTTTGTGCAGGAATAGAAACTCTAACTAAGACAAATTGGTACCAGCATAGTGGGGTATTCCTGTGACAACCTGGCCATGTTTTGGGGAGGACTGTGGAAGGACTTTGGAACTTTGGGCCAGAAGATCCATTCGGGTTAAGAGCTCTGTGGGATGTTGTGTAGGAGCTTGGAAGATAATGTTGAGAACAGTGCAGAAGATGGAGTCCTGGCTTGTGAAATTTCAGAGGGAAAATTAAAGACTCTTTTCAGGGCCATTGCTATTTTGGGAAGATTCTGTGGTTCTGGTTAGCTGGGGCTGAAGAATCAGCTGTGATTAACAAGATACCAGAACTACTAAAGCAAAACCTTTGCATTACTGGGTCTATTGATGCTGGTTAGCTGGAGCTAAGAAATTAGCGGTGATTAAGAAGAGACCAGCGTCGTTGAGGTGACATCTTCTGGGAAGTGTTTTCTGAAAGCACAAAGAGGCTGTGTTCCAGAGATAGCCAAGGTTGTACTCCTGCTGCAGTGGGACTTGGTAATGTGTAAGAGTTACCCAGGTGGTACTGGTTTTGAAGGCATGAAGGGATCCACTCCAGTAGTGACCCCTGACAGGCTGGAAAGTCTGGGCCCGGTCCCTAGGCAAAAAGCTCACGGAAACTTAGTCTCCTGGAATTGTGGCATCCTGTATAAAGGAATGCTCTGATTCATATTTTGGCATATAGCTAAGTTAGATTCTAGGCAGTCCTTGATACAACCTTGAGCATGAACAGCTGGGTCACTGTCCAACAAAGGAATTCAGCACTACCTAGGAATAAGGAAGTTTGCGACCTGAGAAGGAACCAGACTAGATACTTAGAACTATAGCTAGCTGAGTTACACCCAGATACAAGTATTTACAATGGCCTGGGGGAAGGTGGACTATGACGAGGGCATGAAGCCCTTGACCCTGGCTCCTAAATTTAAGCTGACCTCAGGTGGAATTGTTTTTGATCGCAGTTGTTAACCTTGAATCTTATCCCAGTTGGTTCATGCCAGTCCTTCCCCACTTGCATTACTATTTTGTTATCTTGCTGGTGTGTCACCTAACTTCCCCATTTTCTTCTGTATAAAAGTCTGATGCTCAATTTGAAAAATTACATTCAGAACCACACTTCTTTGTGTAGTGTCTGTTTGTCACTCGCCGAATCTTTGCCCACTTCTCTCCAGGGAACTCGACCCACGCAGATAAGGGATCCAGAGGGTCTATAGCAAAGGGGTCATGCAGAGCAGCTGAGGCCACGGAAGCACTGTGAAAGGCCATGGAAGGCCATTGGTGAAAGTGTAGCCTCAGTTGCAATTGATGGCCTAGGACTGAAGGGGTCATGAAAAGGAGTTGAGGCTTGGCATCATGAAGAGAGCCTATGAGAGGCTAGTGTTGAAGCCTAGTTACAGTGGAAGACAGCAGCATTTTGGAGATGCCAGTATCATGAGATGACCACCAAGAACAGCAGCAGCAGTGAAGTACAGGCAGCTGGAGCCTAGAAGACAAGGTGTGTGCTACAAAGGGCATGTTGGAGAAGTGACCCAAGCCCTTGGAGGAGCCTAGAAGATCGTGAGTTGGATCCCAGACATTGGACGGTTGGAGATTGATTTTTGCTTTAGATTGTGACTGTGACCTGGTATTTTTCCCTCTTGAAGGAAGTTTTTTAGTGGAGTCCACAGTTAAGAGACTGAATTTTTTTTCATTTACTTATTTATTTATTTATTTATTTGGACTTTTCAGGGGTTTTAATAGTCACACGCAGAGGGCTGGTTCATTTCAGCTCCTTCACTGCCAAACCCGGGGACAGCGACTGCTTCAGCTTCTCTGCCTTTTCCTTGAGACTGAATTTTAAAGTACTTTGAATTTTAAAAGATACTGGATATTTTAAAAGGATTGAACTTTTAATATGTAAAGACTGTGGGACTTTTAAAGTTATTTAAGATCTTGGGGTTGAGTAAGAACTAAGGGTTGAGGCTTACTAGTAATGTGTTTGTGTGTCAAGTTGACAAGGGGACAATTGTACTGGCTAGTTTTGTGTCAACTTGACACAGCTGGAGTTATCACAAAGAAAGGAGCTTCAGTTGAGGAAATGCCTCCGTGAGATCCAACTGTAAGGCATTTTCTCAATTTGTGATCAAGGGGGAAAGGCCCCTTGTGGGTGGGACCATCTCTGGGCTGGTAGTCTTGGGTTCTATAAGAGAGCAGGCTGAGCAAGCCAGTGGAAGCAAGCCAGTAAGGAACATTCCTCCATGGCCTCTGCATCAGCTCTTGCTTCTTGACCTGTTTGAGTTCCAGTCCTGACTTCCTTTGAAGTCAGCAATGTGGAAGAGTAAGCTGAATAAACCCTTTTCTCCCCAACTGCTTCTTGGTCATGACGTTTGTGCAGGAATAGAAACCCTGACTAAGACACCCTGGTAGCTGGCTGGGCCAACTGATTTGAGTTCTAGACAGTAGAATGTGGCTGGCAGTAGTAACTATATTGGATCTCCTTCAGGGGGCTCATGAAGGCCCTCAAGAGAACCCTCCACCCCCTTCTCATAGTTCCTAGCCAGCAGTGGGTGTATAAATGGCTGTGAAGTTGTAGGAGATGGCAGAGTCACTGCAAGAGAATCCAAGCCTCGAAGGAATGGCTACTGTGGGCCACCTACTGAACATGCCTGTGCACGGTGGACTTCATTTCATTTTCTACCATATAAAATAACTGAATTTTGGTGATTTGTATACAATAGATAGAGTTACGTAATCTTTAATAAAGAAATACCCCACTACCACTACCACCAAATGTCTAAGAACCACATCTGCCTTTTCTGTGTTTACTTCCGGTCCATGGTTTCTATGAGGCTATGATGGCTTGCTCACTGTTTTCACATTAAGTTGACATTCTTCACACTGACTTATTAGGGCTCTTTCTCTCTGATATTCTTCCCAATTTGTCATAAGTTACCATGCCAAAAAAAATGTGATTTTCATGTAGTTGAATTTTTTAAAACTTTTCTTTTATATTGTCATTATATCCAAAAAGGTCACTCTACTTGGAGATTGTCATAGTTTGAATATGCTTGGTTCAGGGAGTGGCACTATTTGGAGGTGTGGCCTTATTGGAGTAGGTGTGTCACTGTTGGCGTGGGCTTTAAGACCCTCATCCTAGCTGCCTGGAAGTGAGTCTGCAGCCTTAAGATGAAGATGTAGAACTCTCAGCTCCTCCTGCACCATGCCTGCTTGGATGCTGCCATGCTCCTGCCTTGATGATAATGAGCTGAACCTCTGAGCCTGTAAGCCAGCTCCAATTAAATGTCCTTATAAGAGAAGCCTTGGTCATGGTGTCTGTTCACAGAAGAAAACCCTAACTAAGACAGAAGTTGGTACCAGGGCCTGGGGTATTGCTTTGACCATGTTTTTGTCTGGAAGAATGTGGATTTCAGGCTTTGGGTTTGGAAAGCCATGGGCTGCTTTAACTTGAGCTTAATGAGCCATCTTCGCAGGAATATGGAAGACTTCATTAATGGACATGATTTGAACTGTATAGACCTGGACCAACCAAGAGGTTTCAGAGGAGAAGAATTTCAATATGTGGTCTAGAGATTGTTTTTGTGGTATTTTGGTGAAGAATGTGGCTTCCTTTGTCTGAAGAGTCTGCCTGAGGTTAAGGTGAAGAGATTCAGATTAACTGCATTGACAATTTGTTCTCTGGTTAAGTCTCTTGAACAGTATTTTGAACAAATGCAGCAAGTTTAGAAAGGAAAAATATAATATATATGATTTGAATATTAAAGGGGCACCAGGAAGTGAAATGGAGTTGAATTCTGTGTTCTAGGAGATAACAGATTAAGGGAGTGGGACTTTGGGGCAAAATCCTACCCAGTTAAATTTAGATCTAGGCACGGTGTTACACACTTTTAATCCAGCATTTAGGAGATAGAGCCATGCAGATCTCTGAGTTCAGGTCAATCTGCACAGCAAGCTACAGAAAAGCCAAGCTTAGGCAGAGAGGGAGTCGGAAAATGAAGCTGGCAATAAAATAAGGGGGGACATGTTTCAGCCCCATAAAATTAGCAAACATGGCAGCTTCAGCCATGTGACTCTGGCTTTAGAGTAAAAAATAGAAGGGACTTCTGGGACAATTGTTGCTGGTTAGCTGGAGCTAAGAAATTAGCTGTGATTAAGAAGAGACCAGCATCACTGAGGTGAAATCTTCTGGAAAGTGTTTTCTGAGAGCACAAAGTAGCTGTGTTCCAGAGACAGACAAGGTTGTACTTTATGCTGTGGCTGTACTTGGTAATGTGTTAGGTCACCCAGGTGGTTTTGAGGCATGAAGGTGTCATGAAGAGCAGCTGAGGCTGGGCACTGTGAAAAGCCATGGAAGCCCACTGGTGAAGGTGTAGCCCCAGTTGCAGTTGTCAGCCCAGGACTGAAGGGATTATGAAAAGGAGTTGAGGCTTGGCACCATGAAGAGAGCCTGTGAGAGGCTATTGGTAGAGCCTACTTGCAGTGGAAGACCCCAGCATATTGGAGATAACAGTACCATGGGATGATCACCAAGAACAGCAGTGGCAGTGGAGTGGATCAACCTGAGCTTAGAGTGATACAGAAGGCAGAGCTGGAGAAGTGACGCCAGCCCTTTGGAGGAGTCCAGAAGATCATGTGTGGATCCCAGATATTGAAACAAGAAGCTGTAACATTGAAGGTGCCTTGGAGACCCCAAGATGTTCGAGATGCCAGAGCCATGGGATATCTGCTGAGGAAAGCTGCTAACAGGGAATGGAGCCAGCTCAGGAGAAAGAAGTTTGCAGTCAACAAAGATGAAAAAAGAGATGGAGATCTGAAGTCAGCTTTGACAACAAACAAGGAGATGAAGAGTTGGAGTTTGCGCAGCTGTTTTCCTGGCTTGCTTTGGTGATTACAGTTAACTGATTGGATATATCTCAGAAGAGGCTTTGGACTTTGGACTTTTAACATTGTTGACATTGCTCTAGACTATGGGGACTTTGGAAGTTGGACTGCTCTTCCGAAGGTGATAAGTTCAAATCCCAGCATCCACATGGTGGCTCACAACCATCCGTAACGAGATCTGGCTCCCTCTTCTGGAGTGTCTGAAGACAGCTACAGTGTACTTACATATAATAAATAAAATAAATGTACTTTTAAAAATTATGTTACCGCTAGGTCTGGCCCCCACAGACTCATGTGTTTGAACAAGCTTATGGGCATCAGGGAGTGGAATGTCCTGGTTTGAATATGCTTGGCACAGGGAGTGGCACTATTAGGAGGTGTGGCCTTGTTGGAGTAGGTGTGTCACTTTGGGCATGGGCTTTACGACCTTCATTCTAGCTGCCTGGAAGTGAGTATTCTGCTAGCAGTCTTCAGATGAAGATGTAGAACTCTCAGCTCCTCCTGCACCATGCCTACCTGAATGCTGCCATGTTCTTGCCTTGATGCTATTGGACTGAACCTCTGAACCTGTAAGCCAGTCCCAATTAAATGTTGTCCTTATAAGACTTGCCTTGGTCATGGTGTCTGTTCACAGCAGTGAAACCCTAACTAAGACAGAGATGTAAAAGCAAGTCAATTGTATTCAGGGTATCAGCCAATGACTCTCAGTTTTGCTTCTGTTGTATGGATGTGCTGGTTCATTTTTACCGTCAGCCTGATACAACCCAGAATCATCTTGGAAGGGAAATTATTGTATCATGTTGGCCTGTGGCCATGTTAGTGGAGACTGTCTTGACTGCTCTGTGTGGACAGCAGCACTTTATGAGCACTTTATGAGCTGGGCCCTGAATAGTGTAATCAGAGCAAGTGTGACACTGCTACCCCTGTGCTCCTGCTGTGGGTCGATGCTTTAGGCTCCTGTGCTGGCTTCCCTGCTGTAGCAGACTGTCTCTGTACCCTTTTTAGAGCTGGATTGTGCTCAGGGTGCTTTATCACAGCAGAGGAGAAACTGAAACCATGAACTCTGACAGACAGGGGCTGACTCTTTGCCACTTTGTTACATATGAAAACCTCCCCTCTCATTCTGTGCCAGGGTTTCCAAGACAAAGAGGCAATTTTCTGCACAAACTCCTTCATCAGGATAGAGCTGTGAGTCTGGGTGGAGACCTACTCAAGTCTCAGAGGTGAAGATCCCAGGTCCAGAAACTGATCTAGTTCAGCTACATCTGCCTGGGATTCCCACATGCAGAAGTCATCAAGGCTCTGTCATCTGGCTTGGTGAAACAACAGAGAAAGGAGTCCACAGCAGAATGACGGCAGCTGACTAAAGCTGCACTCTCAGATCCTCACATTGTTTCCTATAGGAGTGCTCTAACAGCAGAACCAGGGGTGACCAATAAGAAGCCATCCACTTCTCTCAGCTCCTTTGTGACCTGTCCTTTTCTTCCTCTCTGCTTCAGTCTTGTAGCACCCTTGGCAGACACTCTTCTGTCCTACTCCTGTGGCCACCTGCTTTCCCCCATGCCAGATTTCCTCTCTAACTCCTGCTTTTCACAGATCTAGCTGAATGTCCCGTCTGGGACCCTCTGAGGCCTTTCCTACCCAGCTGCACTACTGCTCTACGGCTACACTCCTAAGCGTGCAGCCAGGGAGCTCTGTGCAGCTTTTTCTCTCCAGACTTCACACTAATGCAGGACTGGGGTCACTTTTTCCCTTGAGACATTTCTACATGTAGCACAGTTTGACCTTGAACTCACAATTCTCCCTTGCTCTAAGTGCTGGGATTATATACATGAGCCACTAAGGCCAGCTAGACTACTTCTCAGCCCATTCATGCTTTCATCCTCTAGGATGCATAGTGGATACTCTATCTTGTCTTTGGCTGAAAAAGAGAAGTCGCTCTTGGCCTACCTTTGGCTTTTGGGGCAGAGGTTAGGATTACAGGGATTCTTGGAGATACAAGGTCCAAACTCAAACTGATGGTCCTGGAGACCCACACAGCGAGCGATGCAGGCACTGGGGTAAGTCCGTCCATTCTGTGCACACACTGGGACAAACTGATCGGCGCAGTTACAGGGCAGACCTGAGGAGAGAAAACAGCCTCACATGAACACATCTACTCCTTCCTTATGTGCTGACAAATCATATCAAAATGGAATCATATGTTGATTAACTCAGGAAAAAGACGAACCTCTCCTGCAACCCCTGACACAGATCGATGGATCTATCTATCTATCTATCTATCCATCCATCCATTTGAAACAGGGTCTCACTGTGTAGCTTTGGCTGACTTGGAACTCACTTTGTAGACCAGGCTGGGCTCAGAGTCATCTATCTGCTTGCCTCCACCTCCCAAGTGCTGGCATCTAAGGTGCGTGGCTCCACGTCTGGTTCTAAAGAGCTCTGAAAAGCTCTTTCCGCAGCACGGCACCTTTGTTCTTTTCATTGCTATTTAATAGGTGTCTCCAGACCCAGGCAGAAAGAGAGTTGTAGGTAGGATCAACAAAGCTCTTTCTCCTGACCTAGCAAATCAAACTTAGAAATCAGATCACTGCGCTGGGTGTGATGGCACATGCCTTTAATCCCAGCACTTGGGAGGCAGAGGCAGGTGGATTTCTGAGTTCAAGGCCAGCCTGGTCTAAAAAGTGAGTTCCAGGACAGCCAGGGCTATACAGAGAAACCCTGTCTCGAAAAAACAAACAAAAACAAAAACAAAAACACCCCTCCCAAAAAAAAGAAAAGAAAAGAAATCAGATCACTGAAGTCTAGCTTGGGGGTTTCCTGAACCTTGTTTGTGGGAGCCTGTGCAAATCGGCGGACAAGGAGAGCTGCCTGAGAAAGCACATGATGAGAAACAAAGCGAGAATGCCGTGGACAGCGTGCTCTCAGGTGGGACACCAATGCACTATGAGCATCTGCAGTTAAGGCAGGGCCTACACTGCCTAGGAGAGAACAAGTGCAAAGAAGGATGGCCCTGAGGACACGGCTACCTGTGAAGGTGCGGCGGTCATCGTCTGAACTGTGCTCACTGAGGCACAGGCGGGTGGAACACACTAAATTACCGGCAAAACAAGAACAGACATTGCAGTCAATAGTAAAGGATGTTCCATGGCCTGCAAGAAAGAAACCGGCAATTACATACTGAGACACAGACCACAGGGCTGTGAGGTGGCTCAGTGGGAAGATGCTTGCAGATTCTGCCCACCTGAATCCAATCTCCAAGGCCTACCTGGCAGAAGGAAGAACTAATCAAGTCCTCCAAGTTTTTTTCTGATATCCACAGATGTGCTGTGGTACAGACACACACACACACACACACACACACACACACACACGTACAAAACCAACATAAATCAAAATTTAATTGTTTGAAAGTTTAAAACTTTGGAAATGTAAAAGTCTGAAATTTAAAAACTCTATTACTCTTGTGTGTGCATGCACACGCGTGGGTACATATGTAGCACAGTGTACATATGCAGGTCAGAGGACAACTTTTCCGAGCTGGTTCTCACCTTCCATGGGAGGGTCTGGGAGCACACTCAGAAGGTGAGGTTTGTGCAGCAAGCAAGTCTCACCCAGGCTGGGATTGCAAGTGTGTACCACCATGCCCAGCATCTTCCTATGGGTCATGGCTACTTTGCCAAATGAGCCATCCCCCAAGCCCCTCAAAAAGTTTTATAGCATCAATTCTTGAAATACAACTTATAAATACATAAACTAGGGGCCTAAATATAATGTATTTATTTTGAGACAAAGTCTCATTATGTAGCACTGGCTGTCCTGGAGCTTGCTATGTAGACCAGGCTGGCCTCAAATGACAAAGATCTTATGCCTTAAATGCAGCAGTACACTCTTAGGAACTCATCATCCATAGATGGCACACCCCCATCCAAATCTCTCTATATATCTCAGGCTGGCTGGGGCTCACTCTGTCACCCAGGGAGGCCTGACATTCAGTCTCCCTCATGCTGGGGTCACGGGTGTGAGCGCCAGTGCCTGGCAGAGTGACTCTATGAGAACCAATTGTGATATAGGGATACTGTGGAGGTCTGTATATGCTTGGCCCAGGGAACAGTACTATTAGAGAGAGTGGCCTTGCTGGAGTAGGTGTGTCATTGTGGGCGTGGGCTTTAATACACTCCTAGTTGCCTGCAAGTCAGTCTTCTCCTAGAGGGATAAAGATGTAGAACTCTCAACTCCTCCTGCACCATGCCTGCCTGGATACTGCCATGTTCCCACCTTGATGATAATGGACTGAGCCTCTGAACCTGTAAGCCAGCCCCAATTAAAGGTTGTCCTTATAAGACTTGCCTTGGTCATGGTGTCTGTTCACGGCAGTGAAACCCTAACTAAGAGAGGTAGTAATAATACGTACACAAGGAGGAACTCAGATGATTAAGAGATAATATGAGGTAATGTGCCTGGCACACAGTCCGAGCTCATGGAGATTAACACGTAGGCCCTTCTCGGGAGGCTTCCAAGAGGGCGCTTTACAAGTCCTAGTACTTGCTGGTTGTGGTGGTACCTGACTATAATCCTATCACTCAGAAGACAGAGGCAGCAAGATTATTGCACATTCAAAGTCAACCTGGGCTATGTAGTGAGCTACAGGCTATCACAAGATCTGATTTCAAACAAAACATCCCCTTCCCCCCCACCAAGTATTCTGTAAAGATTGGAAAGTATTGTCCTGGAATATATGATGTGTAGATTGTACTCTTCAGCAAGAACTCATCTAGTACTCTTTGTGCAACTGTGAAGACAAGTTCACAGTGTAGTAAGACCAAACACTAGTATCCCCAAGACTCACTTTTTCTTTTTCCTCCGACAATACAAGACTTCTGGAGGTCAATACAGTGCATTTCCATACAGTTTTCCAAGAGGCCACTTTGTCCACAGGAACAGATCTTGTAACAACCAACTTCCCCTGCAGAGGATGGCACCTGGATCAGTGTCCCCTGGCGGACGATGAAGTCAGAAGCTTCTCCCAATTTGCAGCCTGTACAAAAATACAGACCAGAACAGGAGTATGAACTGATAATATCATCCTATGACAATGAATCACATTAGACATACTTTATAGATGTCTTCCAGGACTGTGTAGCTGTTAAAGATTGTAAGATTATGTTACAGAGCTGGAGAGATGGCTCAGTAGTTAGGAGCACTGGCTGCTCTGCCAGAGGACCCAGATTCATTACCCAGCAACGACGTGGTGGCTCGCAACCTTTATTGCTCCAGTAGACTTGACACCCTCTTGTGGCCTCTGTGGGCACTACACTCACATAGTATGCATATATAGTTGCAGGTAAAACACTCAAATACATGGTTTTTTAAAAAGGTTATGTTATAGAACTTTTACCAATATAAGAAATTGATTTTGCTCACTGCCCAAAAGGTATAACCTCTCAAATAAAAATTCCATGTCTTACACATGATTAAGGACATGTACCCCAAGTAATTTAGTGCAAAAATACTATGACGATACATAGCTTTGGCCAAGTACAGAAATATACACCTGTACTTCCAGAACTGGAAAGCTGAGGCAGGAGGATGGCTTGGGATACTATGTAGTGAGACCTTATCAAAAAATAAACAAACAGGGGCTAGAGAGATGGCTCAGTGGTTAAGAGCAATGACTGTTCTATCAGAGGTCCTGAGTTCAATTCCCAGCAACCATGTGATGGCTCACAACCATCTGTAATGGGATCTGATGCTCTCTTCTGGTGTGTCTCACATACATAAAATAAACAATTCTCTAAAAAAAAAAAAAAACCAAACAAGCAAGCAAGCAATAAAAGCATAGCTATTTCTGTGAGCTAAATATATTTGAAAAAATTACAAAATGTTTTAAATAAAATATATAAACTGACTATTTTTAGATTAATTTTGGCCAGGACAATTTTTAGTGATGGAATTTAAGCATACTACTATAAATTCGAAGAAAGCTTGAGTATTTGGATGGGTTTAAGGAAAACCCATTTTCTAGGTAAAACATTTTCAATTTATCCTAAAATGACCTGTCTGAGTTTAACAAAACAGTGTGGAACTGCTGCATATTACATATTGCAGAATAGAGATCTTGCCATTTTCTTGGTAAAGAGAACACAATGACAAAGGACACGAAGCAGCCCTCTGAGGAGGAGAGCAGCTATGACCACCTTCAGCTAGACTGACTGCTCACTGCTACCTGGTAGCTGACACACTACCAAGTATTCAAGCAGACGGTCCTTTAGACACCATGCTGAGTCAATCTTTTGCTCCCTTTTACTTCTAAGATTTTTAAATGTTGATTTTAACATGATAAACATCTTCAACAGAGATAGATTAAAAATCACAATGTTACTACAACTATATTCTGAACAACTGACAGAGATAAACTATCAAAATTCTCTCCCTCTCCCCCCTCCCCACCTCTCTTGGTTCTTAAGAGACAAAATCTCCTCATGTAGCCCAGGCTGTCCTGAAACTCACTATGTAGACCAGGCTGGCCCTGAATTGACAGATCCATTGGCCTCTTGAGTGCTAGGATTAAAAGGATATGCCACCATTTCTAGATATTTCTATCTTTTGACAAAACATTACTCTTTACTTTTATCGAAATAGGGTATCATGTGGCTTAAGCTGGCTTCAGATCCTTTGTGTAGCTGGGGTAACCTTGCCTTCCTGCTGACTCTTCAGCATTTTGTGGTGCTGGGGACTGAATCCCAGGCTTTCTGCATTAGGCAAAATCCACTGTAGAGCTACATTTGCAGCCCACGGCAGCCTTACAGAGATGATAAGTATCCTAGTGAGCAGGACATTTTCTCCATGTGCTACAGAGAAGAGAAGAAGGCCATGAACAATGCTTTTCAAACATTACAGCATAGAGGAGCAGGTACAAATGGTTGGCCAAAACTTCCTTTTTGTTCATAGTCAAGAACTCATTATGACAGTCACCTGTGTACTTATAGCATTAGTTTACAATTTAAATGACAACTGAGATTCTATGTGTGTTGTGGTAATTATTTAATCTCAATCAGGGGTTTCTACCCTGCCTTTGATCTATTAGTTCCCAGATAAAAGACTCTTTGTATTTATGATAAGTCTTTAAAGCACTAGACCGGGGCAGATATCTACCTTCTATGCTATTATGTCTATTTCTGTTGATAAGCCTGAGGTATGACTTGCTATGTTCTGCCTGAACACTGGCCAGTTCTCAGGATCCCTTCTCTCTCTACCTTTTCTTCAGCCTCATGGTCTCTGCCTCAGACCTCAAGCCCGGGAGTCAAAGCCCCTCCCAGCTCTCTTCTGCCCAGCTATAGGCTGTCAGCATCTTTATTCAACCAGAAGTTTTAAATTAGGGAGCAAGGTTTCACAGCATCACTTGGTGTACATGAGGATTTTCTCATCCCTGGGGGCCACCAGACCCTGGGAGCCAGTACTGAGTGTTACAATACATAGCAAGAGATCAAATCTCAACATATGTGTCTTTGTTTGCATAAATACACTATTTTTGTGGGAACCCCTTAAGCATTACATAAAAAGATAGCACAGAAAACATCCTTGTAGCCCGGGTAAAGACCCCTCCTCTAATGAAGTGCCAGCCACATGCCCCATGTTCATACAACACTCACAGTGCCCTCTCTTACCTTGAACACAGGAATATGGAAGGCAAGGATCCCCAGATGGACACCCCTTCCGGTTCACTTCACAGAGCTCGTTGGCTGGGCAAGGGTTTGGGTTACAGGGATGAGTCACTTCTTCTATGATGTTACCTAAAGTACTTGGCCCTGAAAAGCCCAAAACTGATCAGTGTAACCAACTAAAAGAATAGTGCATCTTTAGTTACCTGGCTTCATCATGACTGGAAGAGACAGAGAGCTCACAGGCAGAAAGCAAGGCCTGAGTCTAACCAGCCCTAACTAAACATTTGGATTTCTTCATTTGCCAACTTATCACAATGTACACAAGTCACTTACTAATGGGGACCTACAATACAGTTGGCAGGACCTGGGTACTAGATACGCTAATGAACAAAACAGACACGCTAACATGGAGTTACTATCTGGAAGAGAATAAGATAAACTCAGATAACTTCAGTGGCCAGCAGTCCAGAGATGGGACATGTCTAGTGTATGAGGATCAAATACATGATTATGTGTTGAGGGATCATTCTACACTTTAAAAACAATAAATGGCTATCTGTTATGGAGACCCATAACATAGTCCTATTCGGACATCCTGCCCAGGGAGAGCAGCGTTGCAAGCATACGTGGTATTTAAGGAGAGTGTCATCTCATTTCTCTCCTGCTGAGATCATTTACTTCCACACACACTGCTGCAGGCTGCTAGCATCGTGAATCGGCAGAGACAGAGGCTGCGGGAGCCTTCTCACTCAGCCCCATCACTCTGGGCAGCTTTACCTGGAACTTGGGAGGGGATGCTCCCAAGGTCACAGGGGCAAAAGCTAGGGCATGTTCCATAGTCTCTCTATCCTGAGAGCCCAACAGATACTGCCTGTTATACACTCACCACCCTCTCTTCTCTATTTGTTTAGTAGATCCTCATTTTTATTCAAGGTGGTCATAAGCCCAAAGCTAAAAAGACCACCCTTCCAAGTTTCCCATACACTTATCAGCTTCCCCTGAGATTATAATAGAAGGAACTTCCCCTCCCTCTTCCCTTTTGCCAACTAGAGCGAGTTGGAAAAAGCGCCAGCAGCCATGGCAGGCCAGTAAAGTGCAGGGGCTAACTGAACAGAGTGAGTGCAGGAAGGCTGAGAAGCCTGCATTCCTGATGCGGCACTACCATAAACATCCTGGCCTACTTGCTCTGAGTCTTCCTGTGCTTCTAACTGTTCTGTTATTGGCAGTTGGGCTTAATACTACCTGGAAAAGAAGCAAGTAGGCTTTTCTGTTGGCCAGAGAGTTTATGGCACTGGCGCCCCCTGGTGGCAGCCCAAACACTAAAGGCATGGATGGCCTCACTGGTCTCACTACTGCTAAGGAGCTCTTTCTGCAATTCCTCCCTCAAGGAGGTACCAACCTACTGCTGTAGCTCTTGGCAGAAGTGTCTGGCATGGAGAAACTAAAGTATTGAGACAAGTTCCACTTCCCTGTGTGAGCCCAGGGGAGAGCTCTTTCTTCCCTTCTCTATTTGGTAAGTGCAAGCCAGGCCTGCTCATGTCCTAATATACAGATGACAAGAGCTGACAGTTTCCTAGGGGAAATTCCACATTCTGGTCACATCATGACTTCTGGTGACATTGTCTTCGGTTTCCATCTTTACAATTTCCTCCGAAAGATAAACTACAGCTTCTGCTTACATATTTTAAGATGGCAATGACAACTTGACAGGGTCTATTCACTTAGGGGACAAAACTCTGGACCCCCCGGGGGAGAGATTAGCCCTGCCCTATTGGATGGCACTGTTCCATTAGTTAGGGACCTGGACTGAAGAAGGGAGCTGAGCACAGCCTCTGCCTCCAAATGCCTGATGCGTCTGCTTCCCACTCCTGTTGCCATGGTTGCCCCTGTATCCTTCAACTGTGAGTCAAGAAAACCCTTTCTCCCTTTAAACGCTTTTGCTGGGTACTTTTTTTTTCCCCGAGACAGGGTTTCTCTGTGTAGCCCTGGCTGTCCTGGAACTCACTCTGTAGACCAGGCTGGCCTCGAACTCAGAAATCCGCCTGCCTCTGCCTCCCGAGTGCTGGGATTAAAGACATGCACCACCACACCTGGCTTTGTTGGGTATTTCTTGCCACAGCAACAGGATTGTAACGAATGCAGATGGTATCATCTAACAATAGTTCCTCATCCAAAGCAAAGAGCAAGAGCAGAGACCATGAAAAAAGTCCTTGAGCTCTAAACCCAAACCCATGCAGTCCTTACTGAGGTACGTGTCCAGAGGTATACAGCTCTCCAGGTCATCTGCAGGGGACAGAAACTCACAGATACTTTCAGCTGTGTGGTCTTCAGGGAATTTATTCTGGTCTCCACATTTCTTGAGAATCTCTACACAATCTGATCTTGAAAGAAAAAAGTACATTTTGTATTCATGGTTCTGTCTCCTGTTGTCTCTTCAAAGCTACATCTTAAACCTTTCAGAAGCTTCCATTACCTGCTGAGCTCTCCCAGCAGGTCAGAACTAAGTCTGGTCAAACGGCAGTCACAGGGAACTTCCAGCTACACAGTAAATCCAAAGCCTAACTTCCTGTAATCTGAGACTAAGGCCTTGTTCCAGACTTACATTTATTGCTCCAAGCATGGTGTAGCATCTACCACCTTTAAAAGGAACAAGAGCTGGCCAGTCTGCTTTGCAGTGTAAGCCATTTTCAAGGCCTGTGCCAGCTGCCTCTGCTCCCCGTTCTTTCCTCCCTTTCTCATTTTAAGATTTTTTAGTTATCACTGCTAAGGTGTTTGGCTTATAACAACCAGAGAGTTTCCCACCTTTTTTTTTTAGTTTAGGGTTAGAAAGATGGGCACATAGTTAAAAGCACTTGTTGCTCTTGCAGAGGACATGGGTTTAGTTTTTAGTATCTACATGGTGGTGGAAAACCATCTGTAACCCTAGTTCTAGGGGTCTTCTGATCTCCGTGGGTACCAGGCAAGCATGTGGTGCACACACATACATGCAGACATAAGACACACACGTCTTTACTAGTTTTCCTTAGTCTTGAGTAAGGCCTGACTACTTAGCCGAAGGCTGCCTGTGAGTACATCCTTCCCATGTGTGACCTCTGACTTATTATCACATAGTTAGACCTCAGCCTCACTCTCATCTAGCTCACTATTGAGTCACGTCAGAAAACTCATTAGAAGCCAGGCATGACAGCTCATACCTGTCATCTCTGCTTAGGAGGCTGAGGCAGGAGGATTGTTATGAGGTCAAAGCCAGCTTGACTATAGATAGAGTAAGGCAGGAAGACTCCAAAATCAAAACTAAACCAAATAAGAAAAATTAAAAATGATCTGGATGGTTAATAAGCCGAACTGAGCAGTACTGGCTGCACACCAAGGGTTCAGGGCTCGGTGTGGACTTGGTCTTGGAAAGCAGACGCCCGGAGAGCAGCTGAGGGCTGTGTAGTGACGGTCTGCTTCTCCCACCAGGCATTTGTCTTCTCAGCATCTCCTTAGTAAACCATTCAGCATGGTTTCCTAGGAGCAGGACCCGAAGACTGGCCACTGACTCCAACGGGATGATAATAATAGACAGAGCGGTAGCTGCAGAGGAGGACGAGCAAGGAGGAAAAGGCAACGGCACAGAAAGAATCCCTAAGTCAAGTGGAGTGCCAGTCAGGAACACAACTACAGCCTGAAGATCAGCTTGAGCCCGATCCCTGAAAACCACCACACAGTCACTGAGGTGGTACGTTTCACCCATAGCCTCCCTTCTTAAATGTATGAAAACAGGGCTGCAAAATGGCTTGTTGGAAAAGGTACCTGCTGTGAAGGCTGACAACCTGAATTCAATCTGGGATGCACTGAACACACACACCCACACTCACACACACACACCCACACACCCACATTACAGCCCAAGTTGTCCTCTGATGTCCACATGTGTACACATGGATGCATTTGTACACAGTTGTACAAATAAATACTCAATAAATAAGTGATAGATAGATAGATAGATAGATGTAATAAACAGTTTTAAAGTATAAAACCATAGTTGTGCACTGAAGGTACTTAGAAACTGCTTCTTGAACTAGATTCCATAATAAAGTACACATGAAGTTTGGTGGGAATTTGCACTAAGGATAAATTAGTATCAGCCACAGGAATGTGGGAAGAATCCATAAGAATGTCTGATAACTGACAAGGGTGAAGAAGGGCAGGCTTCAGGCAAGAAGACGGGGAGCATGCTTCAAGCAGAGAAGGAAGTGTGAAAGCATTGTGTGTGTGGGGGGCTCAGCCAAAGGGCAGAAAGTTCTAAAGAGAGGCTGGGCTAGTGATCAGGGAAGGTCTAGCCCACAGACCTCCCGCGCCTGGAAGTGACCTACTTGCAGATAATACTTCCTCGGGATTTGCTATGGCAGGGCTTGATCTGCAGGGAGCAGGCCACAGCTTTCCACATCTCAGGCTGGCAGGTCCTGATGTCCAGGACGGGGATGCTGATGAAGGGCATCTTGATGCTTCCCTTCTCCCACAGCTTCATGTCACTCATGGCCCCCTGGTCAGACTGAGCTGTGCAGCTCCTGAACAGTTCTGTTGGCCTTAAGAAAGAGCCAGAGGAATGGAGACAATTATTTCCTGGATAGAGACAATAGATAAATAAACTCTTGATTCATCCACACATCAGGAAAATCTGATTTCTTTAAAAGAGAGAGCATAAGATGCACCATAGGCTTTCAGCTTCAAGTGGTTGAAGACAACAGGGCAGTAACATCAGGACACTGACTGCATGTTTTTTTTTTTTAAAGATGTATTTTATTATTATATGTAAGTATACTGTAACTGTCTATAGACACACCAGAAGAGGGTGCCATGTCTTATTAAGAATAGTTGTAAACCACCAAGTGGTTGCTGGGATTTGAACTCAGGACCTTCAGAAGAGCAGTCAGTGCTCTTACCCACTGAGCCATCTCTCCAGCTCCTGACTGCATGTTTTAATTTATCACAGGTTCTTATGAAGCAGGTTAAAACTTCAAGGTACTGGGCTGGTGAGATGGCTCAGCAGGTAAGAGCCCCTGACTGCTCTTCCAAAGATGATGAGTTCAAATCCCAGCAACCACATGGTGGCTTACAACTACCCGTAATGAGATCTGACGCCCTCCTCTGGTGCGTCTGAAGTCAGCTATAGTGTATTTATGAATAATAATAAATGAATGTACTTTAAAAAAAGAAGTAATAAGTAGTAGACTAAAAATAAACTTTATAAAAAAAAACAACTTCAAGGTACTTTGGAAAGGACTAACATCCCCGGACCATTTCACTTTATTTCACAAAATAAATGAGTCTGTCTTTAAAACAGAGGTATAACCAGGTGGTAGTGGTACATGCCTTTAACCCCAGCCCTGGGGGGGGGTGGGGGGTGGAGGAAGGGGGGTGGGAAATGGATCTTTGAGGTCATCCTTGCTTACAGAATTGGTTCTAGGACAGCCATAGTTACACAAAGAAACCCTGTCTTGAAAACCAAAAATTAAAACAAACAAACAAAAAGGCAAGCAGACAAAACTGAGGTATAACAAAAAAACCAAAATGTACAGACTATGAGTTGGATGTGATTTGACACATGCTTAGCTCACAGAAAGGCATAAATCAATAACGAACATTGCCATCACACCAAATGGTACCCATGCCCTGTTGACCACCACATCATCTACAGTCTTCATACACAGTGCATCACAAATTATTCTAGCCTGTTCTAGAATGTCATATGTCGGAGCCCAATCTCTGACCAGCAGAGATTGGAATAAACGACATTAACTCCAAAAAGCAGGTTCAGAGCAGCTGCAGCCGCTTCTCTTTATGAGGAGGTTTCTTGCAGCTTCCACAGCTTCTCAGTCAGACTTCAGTCTCTCCATCATCATCAATCAATCATATATCTCTCTCACTCTCTGGGATTGTTCACACTTATCCTCTTCCATTCACTCATGTCACCTCACAACACCCAATCATAGCCACACACATCCAAGGCAGAGTGCAGGATTGGCTGATAGAATGGTCTCATGAGATGTTGCACTAACCTCTCAAACGAGGTACACGTGTGCATGATTGAGACTGAGGTAAACAAGCGAGGTTACGGGGCTTTAGCACAGAGCCAGGGCACCATCTTTGGCCCATGCGGCCATGCCCGCTCCCCACAGTCATATAAATGAAATCATTCTCTATTTTGGGAGTCTGGAATAGTGACTAAAACATAATCTTTTTGATATTTGCCCATGTTGTTCTATATGTAAGCATTTTATTCCTTTTTTGCTGGGAGCCAGCCATGTGGGGGTCAGGTGCTGAGGTGGGACACAACGACAAATGAAGGCCAAGGTCTGATGACCTCTGGCCTTGTAACTTTCTTACTGTTCTGAGGACCAGAAGTTGATAGCTTCTGGCAGTTTAACTGTTCTAGGGTCAAGAGCTGATGACTTTTGGCAATTTCATAGAGAAAAGAAAAGAAGCCAGGCATAGTGGCGCACACCTTTAATCCCAGCACTTGGGAGGCAGAGGCAGGCAGATTTCTGAGTTTGAGGACAGCCAGGGCTATACAGAGAAACCAAAAAAAAAAAAAAAAAGAGAGAAGAAAAGGAAAGAAAGTCAGGTACACACACACACACACACACACACACACGCACACAAACACACACTGGCTGGGCCTGACCACCTGTTTCATCAATTTCACAAGTGCACCTGCATCCTTATGTATGTACACATATACCTACATAAGTATGCATGCACACACATATAGACAGACATATACACACATTTGGTGGATGGAGCAGAGCCCAACAGACACACTTTATATTTTCTCTCAGCTTTTTTATGCCTTCTTAGACAAAAGTTCTTTACAAAACTACTTTATAGATAGAATGTTGCACAAAAGGGGAGTCACAGAAGGATGTTAATAGTAAGTTCAAAGCAGTGTTTCATTCCATAAGCTCATTATAAGTTCAGAGCCACAGTTTCACATGGTCTTGCTTTATCATACTGCACACCTGTGGCTTCATCCTTGGGTCAGGAATCATTAGGCTATGTAATAGTGGCAGGAAAGGAGTATCAGCAGGGAGAAGCAATCCTAGAACGAAGTCTCTGGGGCTGTGCCTCTCCAGAGCACACCCATTGCAACCATGCTATACTGTGGGTCATCTCCAGAAATTGCAATAGCCTTTCTTAGATGGCTTCTGTCACTTTTTATTGTTAGATATTATCTATTAATAAATGTTATCCTTTGTGAAATGCTCCTTTCTGCCCCTCTTTTAAAAGTTGAGGGGCTGGAGAGATAGCTCTCAATGGTTATGAGAACTGGCTGAACTCACAGAGATCCCAGGTTCAGTTTCCAGCACCCATGTTGTGTCTCAAAGCCATCTGTAACGTCAGGTCCAGGGTATCTGACTCCCTCTTCTGGCCTCTAAGGGCACTGCATATATGTTGTACTCAGATACACACAGGCCAAATATTCATACATATAAAATAAATCTTAAAAAAACTTGAAACTTTGATTTTTGAGGAGTTGTAGGGGTTCTTCATGCATTATAAATGTGTCCTTTGTCAGATTTATGTGATTTAGATATTTTCTGCTAGGTTGTGGTTTATCCTTTTATTGTCTGCTAGTACCTTTTGATGAGAAAAAAATAACTAAGTTTATATAAAACACTACTTTAAAACCAGACATGATGGTGTGAACCCTATACTTGGGAGGTAGAGGCAAGAGGATGAGGAGGTCAAGGACAGATTCAGATTTATAGCTAGTTTGAGGTCAGCATGGACTACATGGGACCTTGTCTCAAATAAAGACAAAAATGTACTGGAGTTTAACTACATACATTACAATGTACAGATTGAGAATTTAGTTCAACAATGTTTGAAGACTGTATTCAGCTATGTAATTAAAACCTCTACACAAGCTGGGTGCAGAGGTGGTGCAAGCCTCAAATCCCAGCATTCCAGAGGCAGAGACAGGGGGATTTCTGTGAGTTTGAGACCAGCCTGGTCTACATAGTAAGCTCCAGAACAACCAGAGCTTCTCCCCCAAAACAAAACTCGAACCCTGTACATGATGGTGAACACTTCCACACCCTGCAGTTCCCTGATGCCCCTGGGATTCTGGAGCTTAGCCTCAGGTTACTCTTGCGTATGTCCTTGGGCATCACACCCCTGGAAGCACAGAGATCACTGGGCTTCTGTGGCTGCATGTGCCCACTCATGCTTGGGCATCTCAGGAGTTTGCTTTTTTCTGTATACTCCTCCACTGTTTGGAGTACCACGGCATGTTATGTTGCTTTTCCTCACTCTCCTGATGGATGTTTTGGGGTCCCCTCCTAAAGTGGGAGGTTACAAATAATGCTGGCCCATGGGGACTTTCTTAGACACATGCTTTCATGTCTCCTGGGTAAATAAACACTTCCTAGTAAGCAGGAAAGAGTGAGAAGCCAACACCCTTCAAATGCATGCCAAGCTTTTAATCTAACTATGCCAATGGTTCTGAGGAAGCAGCTGCAGAAGTTTTAAATCACACCTGCCAGGACTAGTACTACCAAAACTTTTCATGTAGATTCTTTTAAAAGATGCACTTTCAAAGGCTAACTCTATGGCATTCAACATGTTTTCAAATATGTATATATTGTGGAATGGCTAAATCAAACTAACTAACTAACTAATACATATTAGCACAAATACTCTACCCTGTTCTGGTGGTAAACACATCAAATCTATACTCTTAGCAATTTCACATATGCATAGTACTTATTAACTGGAATAATTATCCTTTTTTGTTGTTTTTTACAAGGCATGGTCTCACTATGTAGCTCTATCTGTTCTGGAACTCACTGTGCAAACCAGGCTGGTAGGTAGAATCAACTGCTTAAAATTCAAGGGTATTTCTTTACTGAACAGTTCAAATAGAGGTATCTTGAGGTATCAGGATAGTAAAAAAAAGGGGGGGGGGCAAGATCTGAGTCTGGAACATATCAGTGAGCAACTGAGAAAACAGAAAAGAGCACTGTCTTCCAAGAAGCAGTTGGGGAAGGAAAGGGTTTATTCAGCTTACAACTTCCATACTGCTGTTATCACCAAAGGAAGTCAGGACTGGAACTCACACAGGGCAGGAACCTGGAGGCAGGAGATGATGCAGAGGCCATGGAGGGTGCTGCTTACTGGCTTGCTTTCCCTGGCTTGCTCAGCTTGCTTTCTTATAGAATCCAGGACTACCAGCCCAGGGATGGCACCACTCACAATGGGCCCTCCCACCCTTGATCAGTAATTGAGAAAATGCCTTACAGCTAGATCTCATGGAGGCATTTCTTCAAGGGAGGCTCCTTTCTCTGTGATAACTCCAGCTTGTGTCAAGTTGACACACAAAACCAGCCATTTAGAGCAGAACCCTGGAGACGCCCACCATTCCCGTGATCCAGTGACCCACTGGTGCAGAAGGGAGAATGACTGGAGGCACAGGATATTCTCTGCATTCAGAAGCTGAGGCATCTCCTGACTAGAAGAGACTCTACAATCATACTTCTTTCTAGGAGCCATGTAGAAGGGACAGAGCATTTCAAGATGCAATCAGAAGGAAAAACAGCTTTCTTTTACTCCAGAAGGCACATCAGAAGGCAGTGCTAATCATTTTTTTAATGATAGTGCATTTCTATTTTCATGTATAATAATTTTCCTACCTGTTGTTAAAGTTTGTGCAGTAAGTCAGGTTTGTACAGCCCAACTGGCAAGGCTCCCGGACATCAGCCAGACATGTCAACATGGACACTTCCACTGGATTATACTCACAGATGCGGTCAAACTCTTGCCAACTCTGTGTATTTCCCCAGCTCATGCTATAAAGTTTCGTGCACAGTTCCCTGAAGCAAAAGAATAAATGCAGAACATTAGAGAGAAGCGCAATGAATATTTGATCTGCGCAAAACTGCAATTGTATTAATTGTTTTTAGGAATGTAAAGGAAGAGTATAAATGAACTAGCTCCTGGGATTGGGAAGCAGAGAAAGCCATTTTCTCCAAGAAAACCAGCCTTTAAAAGTCATCTGTAGGGCTGGAGAGGCAGCTCACCAATTAAGAGCTCTTCAGGAGGGCTCAGATTTGATCACCAGCACCCACATGGCAGCAGCTCATAACTGACTGTAGCTCCAATTCCAGGGGACCCAACACACTTTTCCGCCCTCAGAGGGCACCAGGCTTGCATGTGGTGGTGCACAGGTATACATACAGGAAAATATCCATACAAATAAAATGAAAATACAATCCAATGTATATATTTAAAAAAAATCGTCCATGGGACGGAGGGACTGAGAGATGGCTAAGGGAGTGCAGGAGCTCACCACAAGCCTGGGGACCTGCGTTTGACCCCAGCCCCACAGAATGGTGGAAGGAAAGAATGAAGTGCCCTTTCCACCCATCTCCACACATAGTCTATGGTGTGCATGCCCATCCCACTCCACCCCAGTAATAAATAAGTAAATAAATGCAGTAATGAGTCAGTAAATAAATTTCAAAAAATTAAAGAAAAATCACCCAGACCCTTTGCTGACTGATAGAAAGGTAAATACGAATTTTCCTGTCCCTTAAGGTGTTCTGTACATCCTAAGTTCTGGACAATTATTTTTTCCATAGCTTTCTTACTTCCTCCTTTTCTCAATATGTATTTAAAGTAAAACACAAGTTTTTACGTCCACAAAGGTACAAGCTCCTCTAATTGTGCTAATCATAGAAGGCAAGTGCTTTACTAACGAGCATTTTAATAGTAACTGTGTGAGACTGTGCCAGGGTGCTCAGTACTCTGGGTTCAGTCCCTCGAACCAGGAAAGATGGGCCTGGGGTTTACAGATTAAAGTTTGTTTAAGTCACTTATATTCCTTAAGACCCTCAAAGCCTCTCCATACTATTGCAGTTGATCCACGACATCCTGATGTTCAGTATTTGATAACTGTAAAGCAACTTACACGTTTCTACAGACAAAGCAGTTCTGTTAGGACATTTCCAAAGTGCTTCTATACACTTTTATACACTGGATTCATTAGTTTAATTTTTAAGATTAAAAGTAACATATGTTCACTATAAACATTTGATATCATTGAAATATACAAAACTGTAAGTAAATATTTCCCACTGTTCTCACAGTTACTTGACTCTCAAAAATGCTCCTATGAAGAAGGGTTTGTTTTTTGAAGTGTATGGATGTTTGCCTGCATGTATGTCTGTGCACTATGTGTGTGTTAGGTGCCAATGGAGGGCATCAGATCTCTTGGAACTGAAATGACAGACAGCTGTAAGCTACCGGGGTTGGCTGGCAGAGCAGCCAGTGCTCTAAAACACTGACCTAAAGAATCTTTCCTCTGTAGCCTGACTGCCCACGCTTCCTGTAGTCATGAGCACTGTTTTATGTGTGTGCTTCTTCAAGGAACTGGTGATGCAGTATCACTAAACAGACCAGACCCTGGCTCTCACAGGAGCACGCACATTTGAGGAAGAGGAAGTCAGTATTTTCTCTAGCTTTCTATATTTCTAGTATTTTCTCTTTCTATATTTGCACTGAATAGATTATTCAACATCCCAGAGTTAGTTTCTAACATTTAAAACAGAAACTATATAAATTTCCCCAATTATCTCATAAGGTACAGAAAGGTCAAGTCTAATAAAACTGAAAGCATTCAGCAAATAAACCCTGGGTTGTTAAGGTAGTTCAGCAGGTAATAGGGCCTGCTGCCAACCTAACAATCCGTGGCCCATATGGTGGAAGGAGAGAACCAACTCTCAAGTTGTCCTTAAATTTCCACATGTACCACAGCAGACTCCCTCCTAAAAAATACTGAAAACCATCAATAACACTCTTCAAAACCAAAACCCAAACCAAGCTGGGTGTGTTTATCAGGCTGGCACCTTTAATCCTAGCACTTGGGAGGCAGAGGCAGGTGGAGTCAGTGAGTTTGAGGCCAACCTGGTCTAAATAGTGAGTTTCAGGACAGCCAGGACTACTTAAAGAGGCGCTGTCTCAAAAACAAAACAAAAAGGACAAGAACCATCCCAAGCTCCGGCCACTCAGCGCAGACAGAAACTTGCTTCTGTGAGTGCTGGAACACACTCAGCACCCCTCTCATCAATACCTTTATGAACTTGTATTCGGAATCCATCTCTGTAACTATAAGGCCAGGTCACTCACAATTAGGCCTTTCAATTGACTTTGTTTAGATTCGTTTGTATCTTTGGTAAAGTTTGATGGATTACCATAGGTATAATTTCTTTTTGTAATGGTCCATCCAATTTTATGAGAATAAAATAAAATATTTTTATTTTCCCTTCAGGATATCCTAGTAATGTTTGGCTCCTTTTTTTTTTGCAAAATACCTCTACTCAGGCAAACTTCTGTTACATCTTTGTTGTGGTCTGAATGAGAATGGCCCCAGGGGCTCATGTATTTAAATATGTGGTCCTCAGTTGGTGAGGACCTAATCCTTTAGGAAGGATTAGAAGGTGTGGCCTTGTTGAAGAAGGTATGTTGTTGGGGCTTTGAGGTTTCAAAGGACTTGTGCCACCCCACCCCCAAGTCTGCTTCACGATTGTGTCTCAAGATATGAGCTCTCTTCTACTGCTCTAGCACCATGCCTGCCTGCTACCATGCTCCCTACATGATGGTCATGGACTCTAACCCTCTAAAACTCTAGGTCTCAAATAAGTTAATTCTTCTATAAGTAGCATCTTCACGGCGTCTCATCACAGCAACAGAACTTGTGACTATTCATCATGATCTTAGGTATCTCCACCTACTTTCATCTCTACATTGTTTGCTCTGTTCACATCTGCATTATTTCTCATTTCTTGGTGCAATACCCAATTGATGCTGCTATGATTGGGATGGAAATAAATAATTCCTCACAGACTCATGTGTGGAAGGATTGGTCCCAGGTTGGCAACCCTATTTTGGCAGAAACTTTGGGAGATTGAGTTTAGCTGGAAGGTCTGACTGGAGGAAGTGGGTGACTGGGTGGCAGTTCTGACCACCACACTCCCTCCATTGGAATATTCTGCTTCTCCTCAGATCAAGCCAATGGAGCCAGAGGACTATGGACATGCTTGTGAGTAAAGAGCCTGAAGATGCCAGAGGAGAGGATTAGCTCCCCATAGTTGGAGTTATAGGTAATTTTGAGCCATTCAATGTGGTTATTGGAAACCAAACTCAGGTTTTCTGCAAGAACAGTAAGTACTCTTAACCACTGATCCATCTCTCCAGGCCCAACATGCTGTAAGCTTAATGATATCATATCATCTTTAAATATTCATTGCCCTTTTAATAGTTAATCTTTTGTAACCCCCACTCAATGTATAAAACAAAAATTTAAAGGACTGAAATCAAGTTCTATGCGATTCTATGACCTCTTCTGACCTCTGTGGGCACCAGGCATATATGTGGTACACATGTATACATGCAAGGAAAATATTCATATAATTTTAAAAATTAAATTGTATTTATTTATGTGTTTATGTGCATGTGCATTCACAAATGTGTAGCAGTAAGAGAACAACTTGAGGGACTCTGTTCTCTCTTCTACCATGTGGATCCCAAGAATTGCACTTAGATTATTTAATTAATTAATCAGGCCTGGTGGCAGGCGTCTTTACCAGTGACCTTGCTGGCCCTAAAATATTGTATTGTACTTATAAACAGTCTTCTGTAAATACTTGCTGAACAAAATAATTAAAGACTTTGGGCTGGTGAGATGGCTTAGTGGGGAAGAGTGTTACCACTCTTTCTTTTTTCTTTTTCTTTTTTTCTTTTTTTTTGGTTTTTCGAGACAGGGTTTCTCTGTATAGCCCTGGCTGTCCTGGAACTCACTCTGTAGACCAGGCTGGCCTCGAACTCAGAAATCTGCCTGCCTCTGCCTCCCAAGTGCTGGGATTAAAGGTGTGCGCCACCACCGCCCGGCTGAACTTTGTGTGTGTGTGTGTTATCACTCTTGCAGGACCCAGGTTTTTGTTCCTAGCATGTGCATGACAATTTACAGTTGCTGATAACTCCAACTCCAGGGCATCGGATGCCTTCTTGGGCTTCTGGGGGTACCACCCATTCACCCAAGACAGTCATACACATAAAATAATCTTCTCTTAAAAATTTTTTAAATGTGAGAGATTGTCTATCTTCTATTATCGTTTGCACTGAGAATTGAATCTGTGCATGCTAAGCGTCTACCACTGAGCTATACTCCCTAGGTCAGATTTATCTCCCAAAGGCTAAGCCCACATAACACAAGAATGAGACATTTGTTAAAAGGCAACAATTAAAATCCTGTTTCTATTGATCTTGATAAAGGAAAATGCAATACTGACCTACAGGTTGAAGTGTTTGCTTTAGAGCAACAGTGCAATTTGGCCCCATCAAGGCCGGTTGAGGGAGGAGGGTGCACAGTGACTCCAGGGTGCACCGACTGTGAGCTTTCGAGAAAACACTGCCAAAGAGGATCTTGAGGCAAGGGCTGGGTCTTACAACCCTCAATGAGACCATCAACAATCTCCATTTCTGTTTTCTTAGACATTAGAATTCTCTTGCAGGCGTTTTGGCAAGCATGGTCTTCAGCTCTGTCACAGCAATATAAACCTACATTCAGGACATAAGCCCTTTATTAGCTGGGTTTATAACATTGCTCAGAAGAGAAGGACATGGCAGCAAGCGAGAAAACAAGCCTCTGCAGTAAACAGGGCCTACTCTCTCCATCATTCTGAGATGCTTCTCTTCCCAGAATCCACCACAGTTCAGAGTCAGGAGTTTTCTAGAACTATCCTTATAAAACGAAAGTCATTCCACACCTAAGAAGGCCTCACATGAAACATTTTATTATGCTCTTGGAAAAAATACTGCAAATCAAAGTGGGCTTAATTCCTGTTTGTGTCTAGTGGGGACTCTATATAAGATTGGTGACTAATTTCCATGGCATTAAAATCATTCCATTTAATCATACCCTAAGATACCACAGACTTTTTAAAGTCTGTACAAGCTAATTAATATACATTGTAATTAGATAATATGAACCCTGACATATCTTGGTTTATTTCTGCCTTTAATTTTCTTTTCTTTTTTGATGATAGGGATTGAACCAGGGCCTCAAACATGCTAATGAGCCATGATTTGCTGTGAATGTCCCCACTCACCCAGCCTTTAATTTCCTACAAAGAACTAGAAACCAAAAGAATACTGTCAGCCAGGCTGTAGACTTTGAAAGGGTTCTCTCAAGTAGCTTTCTCAGGTGCCTGCATCTGAAGACGCAAACTCAATTTGAAGCCTTCTTTTCTAGGTTCCTGTGTTAGGACAGACATTGGAGTTTATTGCTCTACCCTTAAATCCTCTTTCTGCCTTAGTTTTCTTAGAGCTTCTATCCCTTCACTCCAAGTAACACTTCAGTATAGCCTAAATGTCAGGAGACACACATCAGCTTTAAAATAAATGAAGGCCATGTGTCTGATTTTCACCACACCACCACATCACAGGAAGTCAAAAGCCTCAGATTCTGATTTCAATTATGGTCATACAATGCACACCACTTTCAAGATAATAAAAGAAGCCTTAGAACATTCCAGTATAGACACAAGCATCTATCTGCCTTACAAGTCAGTCTTTTGTCAGTCTGGTTCACCAGTCATTCTTTAGACTCTGATTGCCTCTCGGTAAGCAGAATGGATTCTAGGATATACAAAGTAGGTGTATATCCTAGAAGATAGGACTTTCTGAATAAATGTACTCCTCTGTAAAGTGTGGTTATTACATAGAAATATTACTTAGTTAATATACTACTGATGCATTTTTGGGTCATTTCTATGTTTTTTCTCATATACATACATGTAAATTTCTAAGTATTCTTGTATAAATGACAACATGGAATTTCCTGGTCAAAAGGTATAATCTGATGTACATCAAAGAAATCTGGAGGTTTCTCAAGTGAACTTGACCACAGACACCTACATGAATGAATCAGTTTGTAAATGAATTGTTTTATCAAAGACTGAGAAGAACACAGCCCTTTTACTTACTATCAGTTGGGTTTCTCATTGGATAAGACTGGGTGTAATTATTCACACAGTGTATCAATTGTGGACTGATAGAGGCACAATAATTTTCCACTGCTTTGATCTGAGATGGCCCAGGAGAGGAGTCTGTTCGAAAAATGGCTTGACAGAATTCTCGGCAGTTGGTGTGATGGCCTGCGTAACTGCAGCACACCGAGCCCACTGTGGAGAGAGAGGCGACACTGAAATGCAAATAGCTTTTGTTAATGTTCACTCGGTAACCAACAGCACAGCTCTGAATGTGAGGTGTAAAGCACGCCATAGTCACGTGGTAAACATGTGACTTAGCAGGACTACAGACGTGGGGTCATTCACGTGCTCACTGACACATGACAGTCACGCTCATCAACTTAACTCTCTAGTCAACTCCCTCCCTACCTATGTAGTGCCACAACTTGGAAGTGTGCAGAAGCACGTGCAAGTTTGCAGGTTCGAATGACAATCTGGGAGCATAATCTGGTGTTTAATGCATGTCAGGACTGCTAACGTATAACAAAGCACCTAAAACTGTCACATTACCAAAGCTGCCTCCCCAATGTCCAAAGTGCCCATACTGAGAAAACAGGAAAGTCCTCTTCACGCTGCACTTGTGCAGATTTATAGACAAAGCAAAGCCAAAACAAAGAAAGCACACGGACACTGCCTTAACTTATTATTTGGATCTGTAAAGATCAAGAGAGAGCAAGACAATTTAACAAACTTAACAAATGTGTACTTTGAAACAGAAATCTCAAAATTTCTACATAGTAGGCACATCTGTAAGAATCTTCCTATATTGTAGAAGTATTTGTTCTATAACTAACGCAATTTGTCTCAAGTCAAAGAAAAGTCATTTGAAGGTAAGTGACTGCTTTTGTTCCCCACGGGTAAGTGTCTGCCCCACACCAGGCAAATATTCAATAAATATCTGTGGACTGGACTGAGAAGCAGCCCTTAGCAAGGACTACATCATGTATGTCTCCTCAGAAGTGACCCTATTATTGGTGTTATCTTTCCCTAGTGATCTATCTATAGCATTGGTTTACAAGTATGCACCCGGGACACAGGAATCGCTAGAACACATAAATGACTTGAACAGGCAGTGACCTTGCAGAATCCCGTGTGCCTGCTTCTACAGATGGCTTAGCAGGTGTAATGCTAAGGGTATGGGCAATCAGTTCTGACTGTTAAATGTCTGTAAAATGTTTGGCTCTCTGGACTGCTTGTGCAATCATTGACAATATACTTACTTTCATTTCTGCTAATGCAACTGAAAAGAGCATTCTGTAAATTAAAGGAAAACAAACAAATTAGCAAGCAGAATTTCTAATTTTATTTTGTTTTAGAAACACATGGAAATCAGGATATCATATTTTTAAATTCTTTTCTAAATCTAAGACTGCAAACACAAGATGCTTTGAAACAACTTCCTGGTTCAGAGTAAGCATCACGTAACCGTGGTAGGGATCTCTCTGGGCTGTAAACTGTCCTGTGAGGGTGTAGTAATGTGTGAGGTGCATGTGTGGAGGGGACCACCGTGCATGGATTTCTATTTGTTCTTGTAGAGTATAAAACATTTTTTAGAAAATAACATAATAAAAAACACTCGGACATACATTATTTCCTGTAATCACTGCATTTTAGAGTTGATGTGACCTCAGAAATGACCTCTAATTGTTCTCAAACATGACTGCGCAGTGGAACCTCCCAAACTTCCCAGCCTAGCCCACATGACAGAAAGCTACGTTTTACACACCATTGCAAAGATAGCTCTCATTTAGTCTTCTTGTGACTAGAGTTTGGGAAACTCCCTGGCATTTTACAGAAGTATACCGTAGGCAGAGGAGGCCTGTACTAGTTCCCAGAAGTTGCTAAAAGTAGAGCCTGAGATCAGAACCAATTTTTCTAGAAGCCATAGATTATTGTTCAGAATGTCATACCCTGTTTAAGTCATTGCCTGAAAAATAAGGGAAAGCAAGAAAGAAAACAAGAAAAAGGTAAGAGACAAAAGAAACAAAACAAAATAACAACAAAAACAAACCCCTTCTTGTCCAAAACCATTAGGACACCCAGGGCATGTCAGCTTTGAGTCAGTATCATTCATAACTAGAGGAGAACAACTCACTAAAATAAATGTGCAAACAGAGAGCATGGAAGAAAAGCAGATGTACCGTGACCGCCAAGTCCAGCTGAGGGACTGGGCTTAAAGGACCATCTTTAGTTAGGCATGGTGGCACATGTTTGTAATCTCAGCACTTGGGAGACTGAGGCAGGAGGATGTTGAGTTTGAAGCTAGCCTGAGCTACACAGTGAGCTTGAGAACTTGTTTCAAAGAGAGAGAGAGAGAGAGAGAGAAAGAAAAAGAAAGAAAAGCGAACAACAAAAAGTACGAGGAAAAAGGACCAGCATTACCAGCCTTGGAAACCCAGCTTCAAATGCTTTGCAGCGTGGTGGTACCACCTGCGACCCATCACTAGAGAGGGTCAGGTGGGAGGGAGGTTTGTCACTGGTGTGAAGCCAGCCTGAACTACATAGTGCATTTCAGGCCACCCTGGGCAACAGTGGAAGACTGCTCAAACAGCCAAGGGGAAAGTCTGTCTATATTGTTGATGAAGCTGCATTGCGTCGCCTCTCTCTACCTAATGATATTCCATTGTAGGAGTAACGCACAGTGGAGTTATTCATTCAAACCAAAGTAAGTTACCAACCAACCAACCAACCAACCTGGGGCTCATAGGAAGGGACAATGAACTGCTCCAGAGTGCACTGTTTCTGCCAGAGCTCGTAGACTAGTATCAACCCAGGAAAATAAAGAGCCTCTCAGTGTACTGTAACAGTGAACTGTTTTGTATGTCTCCTCACGCATGTTCTTTGCGTTACTGCAACGTTTCAGTTACCCATCTCAGACAACCCTCCACTGGGGTTTACCAGGCCCAGTAACATTTATAAAATAAAATCAAATCAATATTAAAACTGGTCTGCAGAAGAACAGCTTCCATCAGGGATGACCTGTCACCTAGGGGACACCTGACGCCTGCACTCATTCTCTGTTACTGAAAGTGCGGTGGAGTGAGCACTCAATAGCCTCTGTGAGTAGAGGCCATAAAGGTTGAGTACAGGCAGATGTCCCAGGTCTCTAAGGTTCCAGATGGCAATGTCAATCATACCAACTGTCCATAACCCCACCTTAACGCTTATTAATTTGTTCAAGCTAGATTTTTAAATTCTGACCTTATAAGCAAGAGAAATATCACTTCCAGTTCAGTCTTATGATCACTTAGCTTAAGAGGTAGGCACTAAAGGAAATAAAGGCTCAGGTGTCAGAGATCCTCTAATTCAATATCCTTATGTGACTGAGGTCACAGGAGGGAGAAACAGCTACAGAAGCCAGTCTTCCCCAAAGAGCAAACAATGCAGTTTGTAAACTGAAGGAAAAGGATGACAAACCAGTTCCGTGATGTCACCTGCACAGCATAGACATTCCCCAAGCAACTATATCACTTCTCTTAATGTCCAATGATCGCCCTTTCATACATAGGCTTTCCTGATTGTGTTTAATGAGAACTTGATTTTTTACACAGAAGCACCATTAATGTTAATATATTACTTCTACATCTTTACTCAGTCTACGGTTTAAAAATACGTCTTGTCTGGGGCTGCAGAGATGGCTCAGTGCTTAAGAGCATTGGCTGCTCTTCAGGGGACTAGAGTTCAATTCCCAGAACTCACATGCAGCTCACAGGGGCTCTGACCCAGTCATATATGCAAGCAAAACACCAATCCATGTAAAATAGTTAAATAAATAAACTATTTAAAATATAAAAATATTGTCACGTTGGCAATGTGATAAAGTCGTTAATCTACTACACCCACGTTGATTTTTATAGACCTGATCATATCTGGCTTTGATAAGAACCCTATATTTGTTATAAGTAATCTTCATTCTTTTTAAAGTCAGCTGTTTTCAAACTCAAATTCCTCCTGCCTCAAATTTCCAAGTGCAGAGATTACAGGGTGTGTTACCATGCCTGATTATCAGCAACTCTTCTCAATGCTTGAGCTACTGTTGATTATTGGTAGGCCAAAGGCGCCTGTATGAATTATGGCATTAGCTTGTATTACTTCATGTCTTAAATCACCTATGCTGGTCTCTTAGCTAGTTTTTTTTCAAATGTGTGATCGCCATCTGCTGGCAAGAACAGGAAGTAAGTGTTCACATTCTCTACTACAAGACCTTTCTTTGACCTGCTTACCACTACCACACCCATGGGACCTCTGCTGAACAGCTCCCCATCTGTTTTAACAGATAAAAACTACAGTGGTATTGAGGTGAGGGGATACCACACCAGAAACCCAAGAACACATCAGTGTGCTGAGGCTGATAGGATCCTAAGATCAATGTGGGCAGTAGGGTAATGATTTTAAAAATGAAAACCTACCTAAGAAAGCACTATTATCCCATTAAGGGCCACACATCAGTCAGATCCTCAGTCTTACGGTACTTTCTCCTTAGGCTGGGAAGGGGCTCCCTCCAGGTGCCAGTGTGGATCCTGCAGGCTTCTAGCAGTGTGCTTGCTCACTGTCTCTAAACCATCAGCTCAATGAACGCAAGGCAGATACAAAGACAACTGCAGAGCTCTGCTCCAGGGACTCAGGCAGTAGTAACTAAGATATAATTAGGAGATAAATCATACACACACACACACACACACACACACACACACACACTTACATGCATGCATACATGCATACATACATACATACATACATACATACATACATTTTTAATCACCTCCAAAGGGAGGTAATACATCTTTCCTTTCCTTTCCTTTCCTTTCCTTTCCTTTCCTTTCCTTTCCTTTCCTTTCCTTTCCTTTCCTTTCCTTTCCTTTCCTTTCCTTTCCTTTCCTTTCCTTTCCTTTCCTTTCCTTTCCTTTCCTTTCCTTTCCTTTCCTTTCCTTTCCTTTCCTTTCCTTTCCTTATTGGTTTTTTGAGACAGGATTTCTCTCTACATAGCCCTGGCTGCCTGGACCTAACTATGTATATCAGGCTAGCCACAAACTCACAGAGATCTACCTGCCGTTGCCTCCTGAGTCCTGGGATAAAAGCATGCACCGCCACACCTGGCAGTAGATATATCTTTAGGGTATAATAGTTAGTGATCCATGGGAGAAGATTTGGAAGAGGGGATTTGTTGGCTTTTATTTGATTATATCTGGGAAGACTGTACTCAGCAAGAAGTGTAGAAAGATGACAATTGTATATTTTGGTGTGTGTGTGTGTGTGTGTGTGTGTGTGTGTGGTGCATGCCTTTAATAAATCTGTTAGTTTAAGGCCAGCCTGGTCTACATAGTGAGTTTCAGACCAGCCAGGGCTACATAGTAAAATCTTATCTCAAAAAGAAAGTTAGCAGAGAAGATTTTAGAATTGTCACTAAATAGGGGTAATTAAAAATATGGGGTCTGGGCTAGGGAAGTGGCTTCATGATAGAGCATGATACCCTGGCTTCAACTCCTGGTACGACAAAAACAAACCACAAAGCATGAGAAGATAAGCCACCCAGTGGGAGGGCATTTAAGACGAGACAAGATCACGGCTAGTCTGACACAACCAAGACCGTAGGCATACTCTTACACAGCTAAGGTATGAACAGGAAAAGAAATGAGCCAGGAACAAGGACATCAAACAGGAGTTTTTCCTCTCTTAGGACAATGCTAAATGACAGAGCAGTGCAACCCAGCAAGTCTTACTATCGTAAGCCAGTACTGCAGGACCCAACAGGTTTCGCTCTTTTTGGAGCTCATCAGCTGCAGGTAACGGCCAGATCTGATATATACACTTCTGTGGAGGGTTACCATTCCTAAAGTTTCCCATCACACTCTGCTATTTACTATGCTCCAACAACTCTTGTCACTTCCTCAGTGTGAACTGATACATTCTTTATAGTTAGACTCTTAAGACGTCACGAAAGCAAAGTACCACTTGGTGTATGTGTAAGAGCAAGTGTGTACCCACTAGGGATCAAGCCAAGGGCTTCTAAGCCACATCTCCAGCCTGTGTACTTTTATTAAAATAGCCAAAAGCTGATGGGCTGAGGACAGTACAGCTGTCCAAAGCTGATGTTGTCAGCTGTCACACCAGAACCACTTCAGCAGACTTACATTACACTACAGCTTAGGGGACCTCCAGCTGCTAGTGACATGGCTGGTCCTGCTCTTTCTGGTCCCTTAGACTATTTCCCCACCTCCCTTCTTTTATGCTTCTAACACGAAGTAAATCTAGAACCACAGTTAATTTGATGAAAACATATCTTCCAGTATACATTTACTGAACACTTGCTGCGGACCTGGCTCAATCCCAGTAGGCATATACAAACACACACTCAACACTGGCATCCAGGGCAGAGCAAAGTGCACACTAAAGGTGGTAAGGGTGGGTGAGAACTGCATACACATTTCCTTTCTATACATAAAACATTTCTGGGAACTGCAGGAACTGGATGGCTGTAGTAGATGACATGGGACAAAGACTTAAATTACATGCTATTCTCAATTGTGAACCACATGAGTAATCCAAAAATACAGTTTCACACAAACCTGTACCTGTTACACATAGCCATGTGCTGGCAGTGGTGCCAACAGCTGTGAGGTGGGACTCGCCTTTGGTTCTGTGGTCTAGGGCCTCTGTGCTGCCTTTATCTTACCATTCTCACAGAACCAGTGGTCATCAGCAGAACAATCTAGTTATATTAGCATCCATCACATGCATGCCTCACAACTTAGTGGTCAACAGAGAGTGTCAGGTCCTGTAGGGTTGGAGTTACAGATGATTGTGGGCAGCCATGTGGGTGCTAGGAATTGAATCTAGGTCCTTTGGAAAAGCAGCAAGTGGTCTGAACCACTGAGCCAACTCTCTAGCTTCTTAAACCTTTAATAAAAAGGCTAATCTGAGAGATATCACATCCTGGATTTTTTTTACTGTTTGTCACCTTTTTAAAAGAAAAACGTCAAAGACCTAGACTGAGGAAAGGAAGGAAGACATAGGAAACGACAGTTCTGTGTGTGGCCTGTCTGGAAAACCCAGAGCAGGAGCGGGGAGAGGAAGAGGCAGGCAGGAGCATGGAGGTCTGCAGGCAGCTGCAGCGCTCACTTCAGTGGCTTGAGCAGCGAATGGGAAGGCCACACTAGGACAGTGCCGAGGAAGTCTGACATTAAGGTAGCACACGAATTTACGAATCCTGAACTAAAATTTAAACTCATAATTTTATCACCATCACCAGGTCTCTGGACATTTTGCTACCCTCACATCCCTCACAGAATTTATCAATGTCTACTCTGATAGTCAAGGAAAAAAATAACCATAATCAGAAATTCCAAAAGTTACCACACTGGTATCCAAAAGAAAAGGTTCACAGATAAATTGTGGACAAAGATGGTTCGAAAGACCACCATAGGTTATGTAGAAAACAATTTCTCAGTTAGCTGAGTTTTAATCAGGCTAGTAAGCACACACAGCCTTGGTTGCATAAAGCTTACAGCCTCTGCTCTGGCTGGTGGTGCCAATGCCATTGCAGGCTTTGAATGCTCTGAATATGACTGGGTAGCACTGTATGTCCATGAGTCTCATCACAACCTAGCCCACACTTCTGGGTGTCTCAAGGACCATGCTTGTGGGAAATTCAGGAGAACCTAGAACTGAGAATGCCCATAGCATATGACTGTGGTTCTGTGGGAATCAGTAAAAGTTGGTTTTGATAGCTCCTAGATCAGCTTGGTGATCTTACTCATATATATATAATACTCAAAGATGTATTATCTAAATTCTTTTACACTATTTATTTGTGTGTCTTTGTGTGTATATATGCATATGTGTGGATGAGTGTAAACCTTAGCATGAGTCAGAGGTCAACTTACAGAAGTAGGTTTTTCTCCCTCCAACATTTGAGGAATGACACTGTGGGTGGCACTCAGGTAGTGAGGCTTAGCAGCAAGTACCTACCTCCACTGAGTCACCTTGCCAACCCACAAGTACTTAATGCTGAAGGAGGTGCTCTTTTTTGGGGGGGGGAGGGTAGTGATCAAATGAGGAAAGAAGAGTCAGTCAGATCTCATTTTTAGATGAAATTCCCTATGCGAGAGCTTCCTACAGGGCCTGATGGTGCACACCTTTAATCCCAGCACTTGGAGGCAGAGGCAGGCAGATCTCTGTGAGTTGAGGCCAACCTGGTCTACATACTGAATTCTAAACCAGCCAGAACTACATAGTAAGACCTTGTCTCAAAAGACAGACAAACAAAAAAAATCTCTAAGAAATCCCTAGTCTTTGTGTGTATGATGTGCATGTAAGGCAGAAGAGTGCACACAGAGGTAAGGACAACCTCTGGTACTGACATCCACCTTGTCTGAGACAGTCTCTGCTGTTCCTCAGTTGCATACATCAGGCTAGCTAGCTAGGGTGTCAGGTTCCAGATCCTCCTGTCTCTGTCTCCCATTTTGCTATTGTAGTCCTGGGATTACAGACTCATTGTCCTATGCTGGCTTTATCTATGTATGCACTCAGGTCCTCACGTTCTCAAAACATGCACAGAGCGGCCTCCATCACATTCTTAGTTTACATAAAAGTAACAGGTTTCACCGCAACAGTGTCCCACACATGCACACACACACCTGTGCACACATGGATCATTATATTTTGTTCTCACTTGCTCTTACTCTCTCACTCGATCCCACTCTCCTCTCCAATCATCTTAATGATGCATTCTTTTCTGAAATCCTTTTGGATACAAAATTCTAGGTTAACAGCTATTTTCTTTAAGAACCATGTAAATAGTGTCTTCTGTCTTCTTCTGTTGCTTCTGAGAAATCAGCTATTGGTCATTCTTGAAAGAAAGTTTTTTTAAAAATTCTTTTTAATGTAAGTGATGATGATGATGATGATGCTTTAATATGTAGATATAATCTCTTGCAGCCTGGGCTAACTTGAACTCACTATGCGGCAGAGTATGAACCTGAACATAATCCTCCTGCATCTACCTGGACTCACAGGACAGAAACACTACCCCAGCTGCCACTATGTTTTTATTTCTTCAATTAAATTTTTATTTTGTGAAATTCTTTCCAACTATGCTTGCTCTGTGTATTTTCAGGATCTTGTTTCTTACCCATATTAAATATTTTACAGTCTTCATGTGAGAGTCTCTATAGTGCAGGCACCTGAGGTCTGTTCTGCTCACTACCGTTCCTGCTGGCTCATGTCTCATGGCCTTGTTCTCTAGTGAGTTTTGTGATTTCTTTTTTTACCTGTGAGTTGCTTACTTTCCTTAGAATTTTATCTGTGGGCGCTTTAAGTCCGGAATAAAATTCCCTTCTTCCAGAGACAATCTGTGTTGTCTTTGGCATCTAAGAAAGGACTATCATTTAAAAATGATTTTAGATATAGTCTCAGCTTGAGATTTTCTGACATTGAGTTTGAGAAGCAGTGTACTCCTCTACAAAAGGAGATGGTCACAGTTTTGTCCCCCATATTCCAAGTGTAGCCCCTTTGAGAAAAGTTCACAATTGGGTTTCCCATCTTCTGTTGGTACCAAAAATCTCTTCCTTGACTTCCAAGTATGCGAGACTATATAGCTATGAAAACTGGCTCAGTAAATGTCAATGTCCTCAAAGCTGATGCCTTCTCAGTGTTCGGTCCCTGCTGAGTTTTTGGCTTGTGTATTCCATTGCTTCTTTCCAGCAAATCAAGCTAACATTTTAAACTGTTTATATTTATATCACAGAACAAGGTAGTAAGTGTTCCCTAATGCCTGAAGATGAGGTCCTATATAATACTTTTAAGCACAGACAATAGTAAAAGTATGCCAGTACACTAGGTGTCTTAGTTAGGGCTTTCATTGATGTGAAGAGACGCCATAACCAAGGCAACTCTTATTTAAGTAAGTTTCCTAGGAAATCTCCTTAAAGGAGCCAGGACCAGTTTTTCACTAAAGATAGTAAGTTCTTCTGAATGTAATCGCCCAGTTTCTGAATCTCTACTAAAACCATGTAAGATCTTTCCTTCAGGGTAAATACAATACCTGAAACCACAAACCTAAAGGAATGGCCACCCTAAGGCAAAGAAAAAAGATATTAAATGCCCAGTTTGTAAGACTCTGATGTGAACAGAGAACCAGCAAGCTAAACAGACTGCATTATACCAAATCTATCCAATTCACTTTAGAGGTGCTCACAGACAGTCCTATCTCTAGGCTAGACTTCAGCTGTCATTTGCTTTGGGTCTGTAGTGCAGAACCAGTTTCCTGAATTAAAGTGATGCTGCCTCTCATTATTTCTAAATAATATGTGAGAAATCAAACTGAGTTTTGAACTATGTTGAGTTATTTGAGCTTTTAATGCAAAAATAATGAACTCATAGGCCTACAGACTTTTGAAAAATGGTTGTTTAATTAATTCTAGGCTAGATAAAGACAGGCAGTCTGGGAAGCAATCTGTTCTTATCTCTGTTGTAGCACAGTGCTTGTCTCTCTTACCTTTCCTGTCTCGTCCTTCATCAACACACACTGCAGACTTCCTAGGGCAATGCAGAAATCCAAACAAGAGAAGGAAGCACACTAAAGTAATGGAGGACAGGCTACAGGAGGTGGACAGTGTCAGACATCATGTGGAAGAAAAGAAGGAATTGTCACAGTTAGCCACTTTGTTCAAGAGAAAGCCACATTGGTCATTTCAAAGGTAGAAGCAAGAAAAAAAAATTAACAGATTCCTTCCTTCCTGACAGCAGGCTCCTCTCAGTAGTACCAGAGGGAGGCTGATGTTAACCTGGAAACTTCTCTTCAGAGACCAGATGTAACTCAGCCAACAGAACAAAGGGACAAAGGGTAAGTAAGACTCTCCAGTCTAAAAATGTTAATGAAGAAATGTAATTATTTACTTTAAGAAAAGGAAAAAAAATTAATCAGAAGTATAATCTAGAAGCAGTTGGGAATGACTGTTAATAGTGTCTTCACGGTTATGCATTTAAGTCTCCAACTCCATGACCTTAACTCTGAGAGGAATACAAGTGTCACACTTCATAGGGGTTCTAGAAAACAGACACCCAAAGGAGTTTTGTACGTCTGCACAAGGCAAACTATCTCCTCTACTTCCAATCTCTTATCTCCATATTAGGGAGCAGAATGCTGGAGACCATCCTGGAGACAAGGGTTGCCCAAATGCAAGGTGTTGAAGTGTGAAGTGCACATCTTAACAGCCTGGCTTTGTTAGTTTACTTCTTCTTGACATAGAAAGTTTATTAAAAAAAAATAGACATCAAGATGGGTTCAGAGAAAGGAAAGGGACTAAAGAGGATACAGAACTTATGAAAAACAATTTCAGAATCTTAAAAATCAACTAGTGGCTTTGCTATGAAAATATTATAGATGAAATCTTTGAATGAGAGATTTAAAGCATTTCGTTAAAATCAATACTTAATCTCAACAAACCTCAAAGTCAAAACACTTTAGAGAAAGTAAATGACGTTTTTACCAAGGCTAAATTTTCTGCTAAGTTAGAACACAACTTGTTTTAAAATGAATTAATTTTTAAAATTTAAGTTATTTTGTTAGTTCTGAGAACACTGGAATAGTCTATCCAAATTTGTTAAATAAGATACGTACCTCATATTCTTTCCTGCAAACTTTGGAAATATCATTCTTCGAAGATGCCTAAAAGCAACCAAAAATCTTCATTTACTATGCATGCATGTTTATAAAGGACAAACCCCACAAATTAGTATACATTGTTATATATAATTGTTGGTATAATATTCTTTATTTCATCATGGGAAACCTTATACTCAAATATTTAGATGTTCCTAAACTACAACAAATGTTCTGTGATGTTTTAAAACAAATAGCACCAGGACTCGTTCAATATGCTTGCTGGCGCTTCAGCCCAGCTTTTATGGTTTCAATCTCACATAACAACATGGTTCTTTTGTTATTTTGGAAACTAGATGACTTTGAAGGAAATGTAAATCAGAGGCCTTTTAAAAGCCGGATTCCACTCTAGTGAATTTTCTTGTGAAGTTCTGCCAGGGCGCTTACATTTTGCTTTTTCTTTAACCCTTCACATCCAACATTTTATACTGACTACAATGTGTCCACTTCCTCAGAAAATCAGCATGGAGAATGGAGAGGGCAGCTAAAGAAGAATATGGTGCTCAGACGGCCAATGACCATGGTACTCTTCCACTGCGCTCTCAACACATGTGCAGAGAAGGCAGTAACCCTCCCCTGTCCAGAAGACAGATCTCAGGAAAACAGTGAGGTACTCCTCACAGGGAAGGACGTGTTTCCACATGCCACCAGTCTCAGTGCAGAGACCCTGCTCCAGAGTCAAGAGAGCTCACCCCTTGTCTCACTTCCTCCTACTCTGTCAGCTAGTCTCATGCAATTTATAACAAACGAGCTGATAAGGATGGGGGAGATGGGGTGGGGTCAGGGCAAGGAGACAAATGGGCTGGCAACTGCTCTATGGCCCCAGGATTTGAGTTCAAACCTTTACTTCAACTTTACTCCAAGATTTGGAGGAGAGTAGCAGAACCCTGGGTCATGTGCTGCCCAAATGTTGCAGTACACACTGTAGTACAGTTTTGTGTACATTGCAGTTAAGGGGAGGCTGGTGTGGTGGCTTGCTCCTGTAATCCCAGCACTCAATGAGGCAGAAGCAGAAGAACTGCTGTAGACTGGGACTGATCCGATATACATAGAAAGTCACAGGCAGCCAGGGCCACACAAAGACCCTTTCACAAAACACAAATAAAAACTCAACAGCAGAGGTGCTGGGGACATTGGCATTTCACACATCCCAGAGAATAGTCTCTAGCACAAGCTTCCTGCTATGTTCTGGGTTAGTTTAAACAACTGTTTAAACAGCCAGCCTCCCAGTTAGGTCTATAGCCACCACTTGCGATAGCAAACCTAGGAAGCCACTGTTTACTTCTGTGAGGAACTACTGAAAAACATGCATTGTAGCCTCAGGGGCCTATCCGAACTGGAGCAGAGACACACCTACTCAAAGAGAAGCCCTGGCCTACCAGAGGGAGGGGTGACATGTACCTTCAGAGCAGAGAAAGGAAAGGATCACACACGAGAGTAAAGCCACGATGACAAAGACAAGGGAAGATGAAGACAAAGTAAGCCCCACAGTGACTCAGCGTGTTCTGGGCAAGGACAAAATGCCTTCATCTCATAAATTCTTCTCTATGTGGCAAAGAGATGGACAGAAAACAAAAAGGGCTGGAGAGATGACCTAGCGACTAAGCCACTGGTGCTCTACCAGAGGACTCAGGGTTAACTCCTAGAACCCATGTGGTGGCTCACAACCATCTGTAACTCCAGTTCCAGGAGATCTGATGCCTCCTCTGGCCTCTACAGGCACCAGGTATGCATATGGGTACATAAACATACATGAAGGTAAAACACACACACAGACACACAGACACAGACACACAGACACACAGACACACACACACACACTAAACCTGTAAATTAAGAAAAGAAAGAACAAGAATAAGAAAAGGTTGAGGATCTTACATGCAGTGGCCCCAGCTGAGAAATAACAAGCCTAATGCAGAATTTACAGGTTTTTTTAGGTCACCTCTCCAAAGCTATGAAGCAGACAAGTCCAAAAACCACACAGCTAAAAGTCCTATTGTACTCCATGATGCTTAAAAGCTTGACTGTCAGGGATTACCTGCTTGCATGCCTGTCGGCACTCCAAGCCAATAGCCAGCTCACAGCAGCCTAAGCCAACCCAACCATCTGACTTCTTAAATACCCCTGAAAAACAAAACATTCAGATGTTTTGGTCATAAGTATCAGTGAAGACAAATAATATAAAAGTAATGGATATCATTACAAGTCAATGAGAAAACCAATTTAGACAGCAGGGCCTCCGAACGATTATGCACCACCCCTGGCCCTTACTCCCAGTGATGCCATTTCCTTAGGGTACCACACTACATAATATCAATCCCTTTGGTTTTATCCTTTTCTGTTCACTGTGAGCTCTGTCATCCTTCATCTTGGGGAAAGCAGCATCTCTATGAGAGGACATGCGAGGTAAGGAAAGCCAGGGAGAAAGAGCTTTACCTTATTTCATACTGTGCATCACATATAAAAATTCTAATATAATTTAATCAAACATGCAAAAAAGCACATGAATCTTTTGTGTTAAAATACTAAGTATATAGAATAGCATAAAAACTCATTACCTTGTTTAAAAACTGATATACAGAAAATATGCAGGTCCAATTTCTATGAGCCAATCCTGGCTTTGATAGGCACCCTTAATCATACAAAATGACAATGAACTATTTTGGTTTAGTTTGCTTCCTGCTTCAGACACTCACTCTTAGAATAGTGAACAGTATCTGTGTGGATCATAAGCTACATGAGCAGTTATTCATAATGTAGCACATTACTATCTCCATACATCTAAACCTTAGAAAACAAAGTTATTCAACAAGCTCCTTCCCTACTGTCTATAAGCTATTCCATTGCATGCTACATGGGATATAAAATTACAAAACAGATAAAATGTATAAATATTATCCCCTTATGGAAATTACACTTTGGTCTGAACAGAAGTGTGTTCTGTGTGTTCCGCTCAATGTGTTCACAATGCAAGCTTCAGAGAGTACACCATTCCTCACAAGCTGGAGAAACATAAGGCATATTCCTTTTTTCTAAGCATTGGCTTTAACTGGGGTTAAAAGATGAGTTTCAATTACAGAAGACCATGCATGCCAGGGTACAGAATTTAGGCTTTATTACAAGTGAAGCAGAAATCTCCTGAGGTATTCTTTCTGAAGGAGATGAGAAACACACATATACTATGCTTAGACACCAATCATAAATTTATTATAATATTCTATCTCAAGAGTGTAGTAACAAATACATAAACTGGGAATGGAAAAGACAGATACAAGACCTTGCAAAGGGCATGCCACTGGAACTAGGATCTTTCTCTAATTTGGTTTTGTACTTCAGTTGTTACCCAACACAGAGATCTAAGCAGTGATGTCTACCAGTCACAAATAACACAGTCCCTTTCTAGAGGTGACTGGTTAACAACTCACCTGTCCAGTGTGGAGAGAGGCAGGAAGAGTTCTGCATATTAGAACAGCTACAGAAAAGGAGGCATGAGAGAGAGTCTAAGATCTAAAGCCAAGGTAAGATTATAAGATCACATATTATAGGAAACTCAAAGAGCACAAACACTGAGAAAACGGAAAGGTCTGGGAACCAAGAGGTCCTGGTGATCTTCCAGAGACTAGTTTCCAGAAAATGGCAGAAGTGGAGGGAGGAATTACAGTTAGGGTGGGCATGGTAGTTTGTGCCTTTAATCCCACCACTGTTTGCTCTACATGGAGAGTTCCACGCCAGTCCAGTCAAAATTACTTAATGAGACTCGGCTATTTTATATATGTGTGTGTGTGTGTGTGTGTGTGTGTGTGTGTGTGTGTGTGTGTGTGTGTATGAGTTACATAGGACTGACAGAATGAAAATAAGCTATACATGTGAAATTGTGGGCATTAAAGGCAAAGAGAGGATAAGAATCCCTGACTACTCAGGGCCTGGTGACAAAGTTCAGCAAGGTAAATGTGCTCACACTGCAAGTCAGATAATATCTGGAACTCCCCTAAAAAGGTGCACGAAGCAAGCAGTGCTCACCGTAACCCCGGCAGTCCTAAGGCTGAAGCTCACGGGCCAGTAAGCAGCAAAGTGAGAGACAGACCTCGGCAGGTAGGAGGAGAGCACCAACTCCTGTGAAGCTGTCCATGCGCATGTGCACATACAGTCACACTCATCCAATGCAGTAATAAATACATCCTTTAAAAATCCTTTATACAAACCAGCTTTAGGACTATGATGCAGATTTTACATTCATGGAATAAGTTTGCTTACCTGGCAAAGATGAATTCATGCAACTCCAAATTTCAACCTGAAATTGTAATGACCAACATGCTTTTATGCAAATAACTAGCTTCTATGCATGATAATTTCCACATGATAAATTACATGATAAATTCCTGTGCCCTTCGAGCCCTCGTGGTGGAAGCTCCTGCACACACTGCAGTCTAATATCGATGCACCACCAGCTATGGTGCACACATGTGCACATGCATGCACACATACAAAGTGTAAAATCAGGTAAGCTGAGAATGAGAACTACTGCACATTCTTTTCTCATTTCCCACATAAAAGTGCTGAGAGTGAGCCAGGTTCCTCGGGTTATTTACTAACGTTACCTTTTCCAAGTGCACCACAGAAAGTGTCTGCTGGGCAACTTAAGGAAAGAAGTCAGAACTGTTTGACCATCATGGGCCTCTTCCTCCTTCCATACAACAGAGGCCACTGTATCGAAAGAAGTTCTCTCATGTACACCTGGGCTCTCTAGGCCTGGCCCACACACCTAAACAATGAAACCTATCCAAACTCCAGAGACACTGCAAACTTCCTGATTCGGACTTCAAGCAGTGTATCGATAACAGTGTGCCAAAAATGGAGCGTTAGAAAGAATTCAGCCACATATTTTCCCTTATCTCAAATTCAACTTTCAAAATCCAAATAAATGCAAGATTTAGTTTATTATAGTTTTCATAAAATTAGTCAAATCAGTGATAAAATTCTAAATTCTAGATGAAATACTACAGTGATATTTAAAGACTGGAATACATGATATTTAAGACTAATGGTATACCTAGGCCCTGAAATAGAAGATAACAGGTGAAAGGCACTAACTTATTTACCAATTTGTAAAAAGATTTTTAAAAAGTGAGGTTAAATTTTTATTCTCATCACATATTCCAACCACACTTAAGAAGTCTGATAAATCTAAAAGTAACTCATCGATGCCTTTGTGTGTACAGAGCTTCCCCGGCTCCGTAAGACTTACCATTGTTTCTGGGCAATAATCTGGGGCTCTCTGCAACAGATGTTTTAGTCGGGATTCACTTTTTGAGGAGAAAATCTATTTGACAAAAAGAAAAAAGGCCAAAAATCTTTTGAGACATTTTGTTTTAAAGGAAGAGGGTTTAGGTAAAAGTAGCATCCTCTAGATGTACCAGTTTCCTAGAATGCTTTTTTTTTTTAAATTTAATTTTATTTTATAAGAGGAACCTTTGGAGGGCTCTAAATCAAGCTACAATTTGCTTTACACACTTGGTCTCACTATACAGCCCAATCTGGTATGAATTTAGCATCCTCCTGCCTCAGTCTGTAGAATGCCAGCATTCAAGCAGCTTCTGAGGGAACACTTTTCTCTTTTTTCTTTTCTTTTCTGTTGTCTTTCTTTCTTTCTTTCTTTCTTTCTTTCTTTCTTTCTTTCTTTCTTTCTTTCTTTCTTTTCTTTCTTTTCTTTCTTTCTTTCTTTCTTAGATTTATTTATTTTATGTATATGAGTACACTGTAGCTGAACAGATGGTTGTGAGCTTTCACGGGGTTGTTGGGAATTGTATTTAGGACCTCTGCACACTCCAGTCAACCCACTCGCTCCTGTTGCCTGCCCCCCTCACTCGCTCGGCCCAAAGATTTATTTATACATAAGTACAGTGTAGCTGTGTTCAGATGCACCAGAACAGGGCATCAGATCTCATGGTGGTTGTGAGCCACCACATGGTTGCTGGGATTTGAAATCAGGGCCTTTGGAAGAGCAAGTCTGTGCTCTTACCCAGTGAGCCATCATGCCAGCCCTGAGGGAACATTTCTTATAACATTATTTGGGAAACAATCAGGGAAGTTCAATTACACCAGTTGGTAATCTTTCTATTAACTGAAAGTGGAGGAAAACAAGGTATAACCTATTGGGGTGGGAATGAAAGATGGAGAGAAGGTGAAAAGGAAGAAGATACCTATTCTAACTGTTCTAATTGTTTTTAATCAACTGGTGGTGATTTCAAAATAACCTGTTTGTTTTATCCTTGATGCTAGTGAGGTGAAATCAGTTAAGCTCTGGCATAAGCTTACAGCCAACGTCATCTCTGAATGCAATGCTGAAGAGCTGACCAGGTTCACTTCAGGGTACATGACTAAATGACCCAGTCTTCACAGGAGTGTCATCAGTACAATTACAGTTTGCTATCTTAGTAAGATATAAAGCATTATGTTACAGAGAGACCTTCATGGTTTCCTGCAAAGTTAATCGCAGCACTTGGGAGGCAGAGGCAGGTGGATTTCTGAGTTCGAGGCCAGCCTGGTCTACAAAGTGAGTTCCAGGACAGCCAGGGCTAAACAGAAAAACCCTGTCTCAAAAAAAAAACAACCATAAAATGCGTGATTGGTAACAACAATGAAAAAGATTTATCTCCAGTTAAGTGTATTCAGGAGCCACTTTTCTCTATAACTTTAAAATGGAATTAAAAACTAATAGGAGGGGCTGGTGAGATGGCTAAGCAGGTAAGAGCACCCGACTGCTCTTCCAAAGGTGATGAGTTCAAATCCCAGCAACCACATGGTGGCTTACAACCACCGTAATGAGATCTGACGCCCTCCTCTAGTGCGTCTGAAGTCAGCTACAGCGTACTTATGAAGAATAATAATAAACAAATCCTTGGACCGGAGAGACCAACTGGAGCAAGTGGGGCTGACCGGAGCGAGCAGGGCTGGCCAGAGCAAGCGGGGCTGAATGGGGCTGGCCGGAGCAAGCGGGGCCGGCCGAACAAGCGGGGACGATCGGAGCAAGCGGGCCAGCCAGAGCGAGTGGGTTGACCGGAACAAGGGGAAAAAAACAAAACAACAAAACAAAACAAAACAAAAAACCTAATAGGAACTAGAAAATCATCACTTTGCAGTATCTAGTGAATTAGTGCATTTAGACAATTATCAGCAATGACTATTAAATATCATAGAGAGGAACAGCTAGATCTATTATCATTCATGGGAAGACATGCCAAACAAAACAACTAAAAATTCTTCCAGTCTGATCAAGTATCTGGCTTATCTCAAAAAGCAAATGTAAATCAAATCTGGCTATCAAACATATTAAATGTATATCAAGTGAAATTAAATAAAAATAGCCAAGTATGGGGGCGCATACTCTGTAATCCCAGCACTTGTACCAGGCTACACACACACACACTCACTCACCCACATCCGTGGATGTGGTGGTACATGCCTGTAACCCCATGGGAAGTGAAAGGAGGCCTTACCTGGTGCATAGTGAGTTTGAGTCAAAAAATACGTAAAATAAAAACATATGCATTTTAGGTATGTGAGGGTTAAATCTTGTTTTTCAACTTGACTACATTTGGAAGTAACTGAAACCCAAGTAAGCAGCTAGGAGCACCTGTGGGGATTTTCCTAGGCTGTATTATTTGAGATGGGAGACCCCCCTAAATCTTGACCATTTTTGGTCAGAAGATCCACCCTAAATGGGGGGCACAACTTCTGATGGCACCCCACATAATGGGACATGGAAAGAGGAAGCTGGTGCTTTCTGTCTGGTTGCTCTCACACTCACTGGCTAGTTCATCTCTCCTGAGCCTCCTTCACTGGTGTTAGCACCTAATTTCAGAACTCCAATGTGGACTGAAAACTGGCAGCTCTCTCCAACTTCCCAGGGACTCCAGTACCAGACTGGGGCTGGTGAGCATTCAGCCTCATGGACTGAGCAACTACTGGATCCTTGGCCTTTCTGTCAGGAGACAACCATTGTTAGACTGCTCAGACTACAGAGAGAGAGAGAGAGAGAGAGAGAGAGAGAGAGAGAGAGAGAGAGAGAGAGAGAGAGAGAGAGAGAGAGCAAGCGCACACACACAAAATGCACCCCAAACCCTGTGTGTTCATCCTTTCAGTCTACTCCTCTGAGAACCCTGACTAATATAAGGGTTTTTTTGTTTTTGTTTTTTGTTTTTTTGTTTTTCCAGATAGCATTTCTCTGTGTAGCCCTGGCTATCCTGGAACTCACTCTGTAGACCAGGCAGGTCTCAAACTCAGAAATCCACCTGCCTCTGCCTCCCAAGTGCTGGGATTAAAGGCGTGCACCACCAATGTCCAGCCTAATATAAGGTATTAAACAACTCCTAAATGGTTCTGCTCTAAATCAAACTACTGATTACTAAGAAGTACAGACAAGACATTAAATGATACCAGAGAGATTTGAACAACGAAGTTTAAACTCTGGGAAACTCAATAGGATAAACGACTGACTTTACTCATCAAAGCAATTCCTAGAAAGCTATAGATCAGCCACGTATGGTGGCTTATATCTGTAATCCCAACACTAAGGAGGTTGAGGCAGGATGACTGTGGAATTCATGGCAGCCTGAGCTACGTGGTAAGTTCTAGGCCAGCCTGAGTTACAATGCGACAGCTGTGGTTAAGAGTCCTTGATGTTCTTCGGAGTACCTGAGTCTGGTTCCCAGCATCCACATTAGGCGGCTCACAGTGTCCCTTAAGGAAAGCTCCAGGGGCATCTGATGCTTGTTCCCAAACTCCACAGGTACCTGTGCTCATAAGCATGTGCCCATACACACAAACACATCATTTTAAAATTAAACAAAAAGCTAGCACAGTAAGTGCTCTTACTCCATCCCCAAACACTGTCTTTTTAAACAAGTGATAATAGTGTAATTGTTGTTATCATCATTACTATTTGTGTGAGATAATTCAGCCATATCTACAGCTGAGTTATACCCTCTGTCCAGTATTCTTTTGTCTAAAGTCCTTATAATTATAGGTTGAAAAATAATGTAACAAATATGACAATTGGTCTGCTCCAATATAAATTTTCTTTAATAGGCTAGGGAGGAACAGGAAGACTCCGACTTATGATAAGTGAAGCATAAGTGACCATGATTAATAATGTTAAAGTTCAGCATGGGATTGCCTATTCTCTTCTATCTTTGTATTTAATTAAGATTTTCCACTATAAAAGGATAAAAGGAAGAGCAGGAATTAAGACAAAGCGGGCAAAGGGTGAACAGTAAGGGAAGACAAGTAGTAGGTGACCAATGTCAGCAGTGCACTGAGAGAGAGCACAGAGATCGCTACACTCTTATCTATAGGGGCCTGGAGAGATGGCTCAGTGGTTAAAAGCTCCAGCTGAGCCTGGGATCCATTCTCAGCACCCACATGGCAGCTCACAATCATCTGCCACTCCTGTTCCAGTAATTCCACACCGCTTTTGGCCTCTGAAGGAGCTAGGCATGCAAGTGGCACATAGACATACATATAGGCAAAACTCTCAAACATAAGGTAAATATAAAAATAAAAATTATTTTCAAAACCATCTCTGTCGTGCGCCTTCCCCGTCCAGCGGGAATAAGACACAAGACAAACAGGTTTCTTCCCCAACGGTTTACTCAGGAACTTAATGCACTTACAGCTTAGCAGAGCATGATGGCAAATGGCAAATGGCCCCCCCACAAGCAGCCTATTTATACCCTGTCCTGGCCAATCACCGAGCTGCCTCTGCCTCGTGGCTCTCGCGTGACTACACCAGGTATTCTCGCGTGACTACACCAGGTGTTCTCGGGCTCAAGATCAAACAACAGACACTGCCTAATGCCAATATAAGAGTCGTTTATGTCAGAACAGCTGAATCGGTCAATGCCGTCTTTAAAGAGCAGTTGAATGGCTCCCTACACATCTCCTTGTTTTTCCTCTCTATTTTTCAAAAATAAGAAAGGCAAACACAAAATAAATTAAAAAGTCCAAGCACTGACAGGTTGACCAGTGGGGAGGACATGGACTGAGATCATAACGAACGTGCTCTGAGGAAGTGGACACAGGCTTGGCCTTATGTCAGGTTGCATAGGTGGTTAAGTATGGGTTCCATAATCACCAACTGAGCACACAGTAGCTGTTCTTCCAGTCACTGTGCGGGAACTTTGGTAAGCTTTATTACCTTTTTTATATTTCAATTTCTTTATCTATAATATGAAGATGACATCACTTCCTAATTGCTACTAAAAAAATGTGACTGGTGACTGAGAATATTACTTCTCAAGCTCTGAGGCTAGAATTATGTAAGGCTAAGCCCTAAGGTGAAAAAAGGAAGCTAAGACTTTAACAAGACATCTTGCTGCAATAGAACTTACATATTCAACCAGAAAAACTCCAACTACAAAAAAAATTAAGACAGTAAATTCTCTGTTCCTAAGTCCTAGCACAAGCTTGGGATGTAGCCCAGTGGTTAGAGTGCTGTGCAGCATGCTCTAAACCTTGAGTTCTAGTCTCAGCCTTGCATAAATTAGGTGTGGTGGTGCACAACTGCATTACCAAGTCTGGGATACATGAGGCACTGTCAGTAAAACAATCAATCAAACAAAATCCAAACCCGAACACAAAGCACCCCCAATTAAATCTTAGCTCTTTAGAATAAGGACTCTGTCATACCTGACCACAATACAGTGACCACGCCAGGTTCACACCACTGAGAGAATGCTATCAGTTCATGTTCAGGCTATAGTCAAGCTTCACCAATCTGCTGCACTCATTTTTGTTGTGAAACTTCTTTTTCTCTCCAGGATCATTAATTGCATTTGGCTGCCAAGTCACGTCAGTTAATTTTATCTGGAATCATTTCTTAGCCTTCTTTGCATTATAATAGTGGTATTTTTAATAGAACTGAAATGTCTTAAGAATACAAGCTATTGTTTCAAGGGACAGCCCTCAATCTGGGGTAGCCTGGTTATTTCCATATTTTGGGGGTTATGATACTGTGTCTCTTTTCAGTGCTTCATGTCAGTTAACACATTATTTGTAGTGTAAACTGTGTGTAAGCTGTTATACAACAGACTTTTGCAAAGGCAAATTTAATACTTATGCTATTGTATTCACTAATATTACCAAGCTTACCTGCTCACATACATCACGGCACATTTGGTTATCTTTTGAATGATTACAGCATACAGCACCTAGAGAGAAGAGAAAACATGATGTCTCACTGTTAAACTGTCAGGATTATACAACAGGATTCACTGCTCCATAGATGCTGCTGCTGCTGCTGCTGCTGCTGCTTCTTCTTCTTCTTCTTCTTCTTCTTCTTCTTCTTCTTCTTCTTCTTCTTCTTCTTCTTCTTCTTCTTCTTCTTCTTCTTCTTCTTCTTCTTCTTCTGTTTGTTTTCTATTTTTGAGACAGGTCATCCTGATATTTAATACAAGCTAGCCTCCACATCCCTCAGCCTCCAGCCTCAGCCTCCAAAGTGCTGGTATTAGGCTGTTCCTAAGTCATGTACTGTCATTATTCATTTTAACTGGATCTTCAATGAACATCTATTACAATGTGGGTGCTAGATTTGTAGATATGTTCCTTATCCTAGAGAAACTAATAGGAAAGACAGTAATATAATAAAAAGTGTTATAATATAAAAAGTTACTATTTGATGTATACTCTTTATGCACTACATTTTCTACTAAGCTTGTTATATATATTTTTCAGTCCTTAAGATTACCCTATGGATAATATTTTATTAACTATAACACAAAACTAACTTGTTTTTAAAGTGGTGGATTTTGTTTAGGACTTGCTGAATTTGAGGTTTCTAGGACTTTCGGATGAAAACTCTGGTAACTAAAGCCAAAACTTGGAAAACAGCAAAGAGCCTAAAGATTCAAATGTGCAGTCCTGAGTATAAAGGGTATAAAGAGATGTGGTGTTATCTAGGGAGTTTCTACTGAAAAGTAAATTTAGCACCAGATCCTAATGACAGCCACACCTGAGATACATAAAGGAACAGAAATGTGGCTGCAATAGAGAAGGAGAGGACAACCACTACATGACATAAAGACAAGGAATGGCAGGTGCCCATAGATAGAAGGCAGAAGGATAAAAACCGATTTGCTCAGAGAGCCACCTGCTGGTTGGGTGTTGTAGCCCTTGTTTGTAATCTAGCGTTTGGGATGAAAAAGCAGGAAGATTAGAAGTTCAAGGCCTGGGCTGGTGAGATGACTCAGCGGGTAAGAGCACCCGACTGCTCTTCTGAAGGTGATAAGTTCAAATCCCAGCATCCACATGGTGGCTCACAACCATCCGTAACAAGATCTGGCACCCTCTTCTGGGGTGTCTGAAGACAGCTACAGTGTACTTACATGTAATAAATAAAATAAATCTTAAAAAAAAAAAAAAAAAAAAAAAGAAGTTCAAGGCCAGCCTGGGCTACATGAGACTGTCTCAGGAAAAAAGAAAAAAAAAAGCCAACTTCGGAACAGCTCATGTAATTTCTTTTTACTTATTCATTTGCTTGTTTGTTTGTTTGTTTTGAATGATTTATCTGAAGAAGAGTAGCCAACATATAGAAAAAAAATTAAGAGAAAGAGAAGTAAACAGAAGTTCCTTGAGAAAGCCACTTTAGTTGAATATTCTACAGACTGATTAGGACTTCCTGACTGTGGTAAACCCAATTATCGTGGGCTATCTTTAGTCCCTTCAAGAGTCATTATCACCCACCTCTGTAAGAGACATGATTTCCTTTTGACTATCAGGTAAAATCTCTGGAATGTATTAACCTAGCAAAGCATTAACCAGCTTCCACTAACCCCCAAATTATGAATGTAATAAAATAGTATCTGAAACAGAGTAGAGATCTTCCCATTTTGCTACAACCCACCCATCCACATATCTAGTAACTATAAAAACTACCGATTTATTACTCTCTTCTGTTATCTGAGTACAGAAGTTTTTCCAGAGTGGATCATGTCATCTAGGGGAACTGCAACCCATGTTGCCATGGTCACTCATCTTTAGCTTGAAATAAGATAGTTCTTATTCCCTTTGGAGCAAGAGCATGTTCTGCCTGCTAGAACAGCAACCAGGAATCAAGTAAGTAAAATGTCTCAAGAAGGTGACACGTGCTGGAAGCTCATATGGAATTCACACTGATCACAATATTTAGGAATTTAAAAAATACTGTTATCAGTGTGGGCCAGTGAAGGCAAAGCTGAGTTCAAGAAGGTACACACATCCTCTTTCCAATTCAAAAAGGTGCACACATCCTCTTTCCAGAGTTAGGTTGTACAGTGAAGAATCTGGGTGGCTTTGTTCTACCTCTTGAGAGGGAAGACTCCAGATGCTTGGAATTTCCTCAACAACAAGAGTGCCTTTGCTATGATATGAAGTAATCCAACAGGATGGCTTCAGAATGGGGACGAGCCAGGCCTGAGAGGCGAGCACTGTAAGCAGGGAGTTAAGGACTGAGTCATTTATCAACTTGACCTCTCAATCTTTGGTGGTGAGAAGGGAAACAGGAGCTGATTCAACCATTTGACCAAAAATTCAGTTAATCCTAGACAATGAAACCAAATAAAAACTCTGCCTCAGTGAAGCTTCCCTGGCTGATGGCTACACTGCTGTGCTGGGGAGATTTTGCATATGTAAATGTACATGGATTCTGCAGGGTCTGGTGGCATATACCTTAAATCCCAACAGAAGCATAGAAAACTCTGAATACAAGGCCAGCCGGGCCTACATAGTGAGCTCCTGGCCAGTCAGTGTTACACAGTGAGACCATGTTTCAAAAACTAAACTGCACACATGCGAGCACACACATACTCATGCATGCATGCACGCACACATTCTCTGAGAAGGAACAGAAAGCTCTGTACTTCCTCCCAGACTTGGCCCTGAGGGTCTTTATTGGGCTAGTCCTTCTGGCTCACATCCTCTATGTAAGACAGCAGTTATACACAAAGCTTATATTCTACCTTAGAGCTACTCCTCAAAGAGTAACATGACGTATACCATTGCCCTGAGCTCTGAGTTGTTCTAGTGATCTACTAAACCTGGTCATGGGAATGTTAGATCTGTACCCAGATCAAAAGTATGTGAGTTGGGGCTGGACAGATGGCTCAGTGGTTAAGAGTGTTTGCTACTCCTCCAGAGGATGGGAGTTCAATTCTTAGCACCTATATCATACAGGTTCAAAACTGCCTACAACTCTAGCTCCAGGGGACCAAATGCCCTCTTCTGGCCTCTATAGTACCTACACACATGGCACACACTTATTAAAAAAATACAAAAGCGAGTCGGGCGTGGTGGCGCACGCCTTTAATCCCAGCACTAGGGAGGCAGAGGCAGGCGGATTTCTGAGTTCGAGGCCAGCCTGGTCTACAAAGTGAGTTCCAGGACAGCCAGGGCTAGACAGAGAAGCCCTGTCTCGAAAAACCAAACCAAACCAAAACAAAAAAAAAAACAAAAGCAAAAAACCCCAAAGTCTCTTTAAAAAGTGTGTTACCCTGTCAGACAAGGAACTAGTTTTCTTTAGGTAGCAAGGGAGGGCTCATGGTGGATCAAGAGCACACAGTGCACGACTCCTGAATAAGTCTGGTTGGGCCTGTGGACTCCTTAATGGTGTTGTCCCCATGTCATCAAAAACAATCAATTCCAATGAAAATCAGTTTCCACCCAATCCCCAGCATAGAGCCCATGAAGGATCACCAGGCAGGGCAGCATGCCAGCACCCTCAGCACAGCCCTTCCCACTCCCAGGAGTTCTTCCTTACCATTCTTTAATAAATCTGTTTGCTCTGGTTAATCCTTATCAATATTCTTACTCTTGGGCATGAAGCAACATACTCTTGGGCTTGAGACAACATACTCAAAAGCTACCGGCTTGGGGGACTTTGCTGACTGACTATCCCGTGTTCTCAATTCCCCAGTTAAGGTCACCATGACCCAAGAGAAGCACCACTGTACTCAAAGAACCTGGAGTAAGGTTTGTGTGTAGAATGGTCTTGGTAGGGCCATTCACGTTAGCTGGCAGGGTCTGTGCACACTCTGGGTGGTTATGGCAGAACTGGAGTGTAGCATACCCAACTGGAGGTCAAGCAGAAAGAACATGGTGAAATGAGGTGGGGATGTGGGCTCCAGGGGGGGGGTACTGTGCCTAGGTACATGGGTTCCAGAAGGGGTACTGTGCTTGGGGACATGGGCTCCAGAAGAGATAATGTGCTTGGGGATATGGGCTCCAGAAGGAATGTGCTTAAGGATGTAGGCTCAAGAGGGGGAACTGTGTCTAGAGATAGGGACACAGTAGTGAACACAGAGGTGTGTTCTTTAGCTTCTGGTAAATCACAGTCCCGTGGTAGCATAACTAGAGTTTTAGGGAGGAAATGCTCAGGCTTTGGCCCACCAACTGGCTAGGCTTGGCCACCTATCATAACACAGCAGCGAAAGAGACAAGTAATAGTAAAAGGCAAAGACCGAATAAATGCGCTTGAAAGGGAAGCAAAAAAAAACAAGGGTCCAGTGACCCCAAGTTTGTCTTTAGGGTATTGATTGGAACTTTTATTTCAAACAGAAAAGGAATTGAAGCAGTAGGCAAGAGGTTCATATAATTAAGCAGTCCTGGTTTGGGTGTGGCCTGGCTGACCTTTGTCTCAGCATTCTCTTCACAAGGAGGGTCCTAAGAACTTGCTATAGCTCTCATAAGCTCAAGAGGACCAATCTAGTTATTATGCGTGATTATTACTTCTGCTCCAGGAGGCAGAGGAAAAGTAGTTCGTCCTGCAAAGTTTGGCTGCTTCCACAGGTTTAGGACAAGGGCTTATCTCTGTGACTTCAGCCTTGAAAGGAGTGAGACAGATCAAGGAGACAGCTACTCTATAAGTGATTAATGTGACAGACGGTCAAGCCAAAGTCTGAGCCAAAGTGAAAGAGATAAGCACAAAATGAAGGATGAGATGCCAGGCTCTATCTTGCTTTTAAGTTACCTTGTGGGTGAAGAGTTCAATGCCTTTTATGAAGAGCAGTTTCTACATGCTTGCTGCAGCAGGATAACATCCTAGCTAAAGAAAGGATTTAAAGACAGTGCTAAATGAAGAGGGAGGCGACGGCATCTACCTTCTGTGTGAAACAGACAGGGTACAATAGGATTGAGATGTGTCACTGTGTGGGCTTGAACTGAAACTGTCACCATCTGAACTGGTCCCTTTAAGAACTGAGAAAGGAGGCAAATATAAACATGGGTTTTAAACGTATGTTTACACAGGGTTTTTCTTTTTTAATGTGTGTGTGAATGCTTGCAAGAGCATGTATGTGTGGATACATTAGACATGGTGTAATGCATGTGGAAACCTAAGGGTGATGTCAGAGTCATCTACAACTGCTCCTCCTTTTTATTTATTGAGGCAGGGTCTTTGATCAAGCCCCAAGTTTGTTGATATGATTAGTCTTGCTTGCCAGCTTGCTCTGAGGATCTCCTGCCTCCACCAATTGAAGCTAGAATTGGTAAACCCATTCATGTGGGTGCTGGAGATCTGAACTACGGGTTAGTATTGGAATAAAAAAAGAAATCTTAGATGGCACTTCAAAGGCCATTAAGTGCAGCACTGGAGACTAGCTCTGTGAGCTCAGTGTCTGGCGGAGAGATTCTACCCAGCCTGGTGGTACAGTGCAAAGCTGCAATCCCAGCAATCTGGAGGCTGATGCAGAAGGAGCAGAAAGGAGCTGAAAGTCAGTCTGGATTATGTGGGGAGTTGGAGGGCACAGAGGTATTCTAAATCAAAAATGGAAAGTGTGTGTACATACATGCATACATACATACAAACAAAACACTTTTCTTACACTCCCACACAATATACATACATATATACACACTTTTCTTATATGACGCACACACACACCCCTCCAATGGCAGCCCTACTGGGAGGGGAAAGAAGCCCCTTCTCTGACCTGGTGTGCTGTAGAAGCTGGCACTTTCTTCTGACCTCTAACATAAAGGTCATATGAGGGCAGAAAATCCAGCTGATTTGGAGGAGAGATAACTCAGAGTAACATATGGTCCCAATAAACACAGGCTTAACAAAAAGAAAACAACCAGGCAGACAGGAGTCTGATTTGGGTCTAGGAATTTAAAAGAAAAAAAAAGTCCCTTGAAGCAAAGGTCTATTTAAAACAGAGTCACAAAATGTACTCTAATTAAAACTCTCATAGCAACTGGAGGTTATGTTAAACTATAAATACAGAAGACCCCTCCCCCATTTTATATTTAATAGTGTGGGTCAAATTTATTATAAAGTCGTTTCCAAATGAGAAGTTTCCAGAAAGAAACTGCATCTTCAACTTACCCTTCTGCAAGGCTGAATAACAGTTTCACTTCAATGACAGTAGAGGTTGGACTATTGCAGGTCCAGAGCCTAATTACAACTTATCTTGGGCTATCTTTAGCCCCCTAAATACACTGTGAATCTCTGGAATGTATTAACTTAACAAAATCCTAGTTTCCCCAACTCAAAAGGCTAAGAACACTAGCAGACAGCATCTGAGGCCAGCAGAACTCCACTTTGCTCAAGCATGCACTTAATGTTTCCACCAAAGTATCTGGAAGGGCCTTGATTTAGCATTTCCTTTGTTACAATGCTGAAACATGGGACTTGGGTAAGCTAACTCTATGTTCCTGGGCTATGGCCACTTCTATTTGGCTTCAGAATAAACGATTGCTTATCCTTTTGAGGTGACAGTTGTGTTTTTGTTTTGGCACAAAGCTAAAATTAAAAAAAAATTATACACAAAAAAGAAAGAAACCACAAAATTTGGAAAATAAAAGATGAAAAGGAAAAATGATTTCTACCCCAAGTGTTCTGCCACAACCTCTGCTGACACTCTGGCATCTTTCCTTCTAGCTTTTCCAAAAGCTTTTTTGGTATTTCTGACAAAATAGGATGAAAGAGGGCAGCCCAAAGTCCTCCAGTAATAACCCCTTCCCCTCTCAGCCGAGCATTCCTCTCTAATCGTACATTTCCGCCGCTGGGAGGACTGCCACCCTCCACTAACAGGCCCAGGGCCACTCGCTGCCCCATCACAGGGCCCCTGCTGATTCTAAACAGTGGGCAATACCATATCAGTGCATAGTTTTCTTACTTTTAAACAATAAAAACTTAAAATTAATCTTTAGCCCTACATCTTTTCAAGAAATAAATGTATATACATACGCAATTCATATGCCTTCATTAAGAATATGAAAAATCTGAATGCAATTAAAGTATTTAAGGCCTTTATCTTTTTTAGAATAATAAAGGTGGATTAATTTGGTCATCATTCAGCTATAACTGGGACATGGGGATGGGAGACGGCAAAAACAAAACAAAACCATCAACAACTACAAAGAAACATGCTCTGGCCTGTGCTTTTCACCGGGTAAGTTGTTCCAGAAATGTTTTGTTTTACACTCTATCTCTGGTTTGCCTGTTTGTTCTCCTACTTTGTTGTAGTTGAAAACCCTGCGCATTGTCATAAAATTGAACTGGACAAGGAGGGAAGAGGTGAAGATAAAACCTGATATTGACACAGAATAAAGAGCACAGGCTTAACCCTCTCTGAAGAGATACAGATGTCATCTTCAAGTCTCAGTCCAAGACTCTGATTATAAAACTAACAAGGAATTGCTAAGAGCCACACTTGCTGGTTTTAGGAAGGAATTGGTATAGCCTAGGAATATCCAAGCAGAATTATTCAATAACCTGAAACACCCAGGCCTGATGCTGCTGGAGGAGACCACATGCAACCAAAGAGGCGAGTGAGCAGGCAAGCTCTAGCTCCACTAGGAAAATGCAGCTGCTAAGGCCAGCTAGCATTTAAGGAAGCACAGACACACCATAATCTAAAAATAAATACCCTAGAATTACAGGCTTTGGGAAATTGAAAGGGATTTTGCCACAGAAGCTTCCCAAAAGCTAAAATTCAATTTTGTCACTGCAAAGCCATTCCTGTTTTCTTTGCTAAAAAAAAAAAGGTTCTCTAATAAATACATCTCAAAGAACTGTTAAAACAGAATATATATTTAAATAAATATATTCATATCTATCCTATGCTACTGAGAGGGAAAAAAAAACAAAATCTGAGCTAATACTGAAATTATAAACAAAAAGACCAATTTTAAAAATAGTTTCTTACTTTTAGTATGTGAAATCTTTTTCGATAAAATTTGATTTTAAGACAACTTAGAAAGTGATAATCACTAAAAATATTTAAATGACAACTGTAACTTTGACTTATAAAAAACATATAAGCAGCTCTGTAATCTTAGCACCCAGGAGGCTCAGGGATAAGGGTCACCATGAATTGGAGGCAAGTCTGGGCTACAATGTGAGACTGTCTTAAAATTAAAAAATCTTCTCTATCTTCTCTAGTTTCTCCAAAACAAAGACATAAAGATATGCAAGTATATGCGCACACACACACACACACACACACACACACACACACACTCACTTTATCAGCCAAGGGTGAGCAAAAAGTAAATGCTGAAGCATATACACAGCATATATTCAATACTACTGTCACACTGCTGCATCTGTCTGCACATACATGTAAACAGGTACACATTTTGCTTGTTTCTACATTACAGATTGTCCCTACTGCTTGTTAACACTTCAATGAACTCATTTGGTTCTGACATCAATATAACTTCTATGTTAATTTTTCCTCCCCATTTTTAGAGACAAGACACTCTTAATCAGCTACCTATTTCCTACTGGTTGACCTCTAAAATTTCCAAATATTTTCCTAGTTTTCGCCCACCTCAAACCCTAATTATTTTGTGAGGAAAATGTGCATTTACCACCTGGACCCAAAGTAAGACTTTGTTTTCTAATCTGGCTAATTCAAAGTGGCAGAATGGAACGTTTAACCCTTGATTCTTCTCTGGTTAGTTCATTTAAGTTGTTTTGGTACCAGAGATGACTGTAAGTTTCTGGTATGTTGTTCAGTTAAAGAACTACTCACTGATTAAAAAGTAATATAGCCTGTTATACGCCTTTACATTTTATATATCTAACGCGTATGGGTGTTTGGTCAGCATTATGTCTGTGACTGCATGTTGCTCATGCAGTGACCATGGAAGCCAGAAGGGAGTGCCAGATCCTCTGGGACTGGAGTTAAGTGGGTGGTTGTGAGCAGCCACTCGGGTGCTAGGAATGGAACTCTGGGCTTCTGGAAGAGCAGCCAGTGCTCTTAGCCACTAAACCATCTCTCCAGACTTTTTGTTAATTGTATTTTTTCAAAGCTTTTTTGATTTTTTTTTTTTTTTTTTTTTTTTTTGGTTTTTTGAGACAGGGTTTCTCTGTATAGCCCTGGCTGTCCTGGAACTCACTTTGTAGACCAGGCTGGCCTCGAACTCAGAAATCCGCCTGCCTCTGCCTCCCGAGTGCTGGGATTAAAGGCGTATGCCACCACGCCTGGTCTTATTTATGTGTGTGCATGTCTTTGTCTGTATGCTATATACAGATGGGTACCTGCAGAGGCCAAAAGTGGGTGTCAGATCTCCTGGCGCAAGAGTACAGGAGATGGGGGTTGGGGTGGGGGTGGGGAAAAAAAAAGAGTACAGGAGATTTTGAACCACATGATGTGGGTACTGAGAACAGAATTCAGACCCTCTGGAAGAGTAGCAAATGACCTTAACCACCGAGCCATCATCCCTCCAGCACCATATAGTGCCCCTTTAACAAAAAAAGGAAGTACAGGAGAGTTTCTGTCTCTTCATCTCAGTACATTATGGTGATANCTCTTCTACCTCCACCCCAAGAACAGCACCGCCGGGGCAGATACTGCAGGAGGGGTCAGTGACCTGGAAAGCTTTGTACCAGAGGATACTATCTTGAATGGGGTAATGAGAGGAGAAATGAGAGTGCCTGAACAGGACTACAAACCAGGCCTTCACTGAAACACAATTTAATAATTGTGCTCTCAATTTCTGCTTCAGACCTTCTACAGACCCACAGTGGAAGCTTTTGTCCATTATATTAGCCAATGCCCTTTACATGAGAAACCAGCACTATATGCTTCCCAGAATTTAGCACAAGGAGTGAGGCTCAATTTACAATCAAACTTGGAATTTCTCTTTTCATTGAACAGTGCAAACTATATGAAGCCAAAGATGTCTAAGAGATGGAAGGGCTACTGGAAATAACTAGCCCAGTGTGTTCCAAAGTGCTATAAAGAACGTTAAATAGCAAGCCTTTTGTTCTTTCCACAGCTATTTTACTGAGATATAAATCCCATCTTGTGAAGTTCACCCTTTTAAAGTGTATTAATTCAGTTAATTTCAGCATATTCGGTTATATAACATTTCTATAAACCAAAAAGACACTCTCACCCGGGAGTCATTCAGTCATTCTCTAGTTTCTCAGCAAATGAGTGTCTCTGTGAAAGGACTCCATGGACCTTTTATTGTGAATTAATTAGATGGGCTACAATTGTAGTGTGCTTTATTCACCCACACACATACATACATACATCTTTTTTCAAGATAGGGTATCTATCTATCTATCTATCTATCTTTTTCAAGACAGTGTTTCTTTGTGTAGCCTATGCTGAATACACAGACATCCTCCTGCTTCTGCCTCCCACGTGCTGGGATTAAAGGTGTGTACCACCACTGCCTGGCCTACATTGTTTTATTTTTTATTTTTTGTCTTTCCTTTTCTGATTATCATTTTTTGTTTATTTTTTATTATTTGAGACAGGGTATTACTCTGTGACCCAGGCTGGCCTGGGTCTTGTGGCGATATTCCTGCCTTAGCCTTCTAGGAATTATAGGTGTAAACCACTACACCTGGCTTGTCCAAATACATTTAAGAGATAACATTTTGTTGTCTGCTATTCTAAATGCTATACCTGGATACCTCAGTTAATCCTCTTAGTAAAATCTAGAAGAGAGGTACCCAACCTTCCTAAAGCTCTGACCGTTTAACACAGTTCCTTATGTTGTGGTGACCCACCCCACAACCATAAATGTTTTCTTTGCTACTTTGTGACTTTAATTTTGCTACTGTTATGAATCATAATCATCTCTGTGTTTCTGATGGTCTTAGGTGACACTTGTGAAAGGATCATCGGACCTTCCAAAAGGGGTCGCGTTCCACACGTTGAGAACCATAGATCTAGACGGCACCATATATAAGAATGTGAATATTGAAGTAAAAAAAGATTAAGGCTAAGTAACTTACTGAAGTTGTCCTAAAAGCCCTACTCTACAACAGTGGGATAAGAAGAGGTAACTAGTATTCTGTAGACATCTGTGGACTAACTAGAACACAGGGAGATAAACTGGATGAGTCAAGAATTCACAGTATTCTTTCATTCCTTTTCTATTGTTTTCCTTTTTAGTTTATAGTTAAATTAAGAATTCAATTAACTAATCCCAGGTTCCTGTCACAATCTTCTTCAAATGCCTTCCTTTAAAAAAAAAAATAAAGCATCAACCCAAACTCCTTAATTTGAACTTTTCAGGCTTTCTTTAAAACCTCCTTGAGACTGAGTATGTTTTCCCCCTGAGTGCCTCTCCCTGTAAGCGACAAACTCCTCCTTTACTTTTGTTATTAAAATTCCAGTCACCTTTCGATGGCTAGTGTAGTTAGACACTCATCTTCTAGGTGAATGTCAACCCTCCTCTGTGCACATGCAGCCCCGCCCGCATCTCTCCTCTGAACCTGTTAGCCTGAATTCAAACTGCTTAGAGCTCCTGTCTTATGCCACCTATCAGCCTGCGGTGTCCCGGGAAGCACGAGTTAGTGTCACATCCGAACGCTGAGCAAGTGCAGGAAGGACAACAGTAAGCGGTCAAGCTTTCCATCCATCTCTGCTGTAATTGCTTTAAGAGAGCCCTAGAACACACCTCTCTCCTGAAGCCAGCTCGCCATGGAGTGATTTATCGATGTGTAGTCGTCCCCTACCCCACGCCACCCCACCCCACCCCCCAGCCGGGTCTCAGACCGACGGTGCACCCGCCAGGCAGCCTTGTGGAGCCTATCAAAGTTCACTGCCACTCAGGCCAACTCAGTTAAATTAACAAGTGACAACAACAGACTGGGCAGCAGTAGGGGAGCTGCACCTACCTATCCCTTCTGCCCAGTGGGGCTATCCGGAGCCCAGGCACCTCCCTGTTTTCTGACAGGGACCCTGGCCAGGGACCAGGGTCCGGCAGGGCAAGGGGCCCCTGTCTGGGAGGTGACAGAGCAAGGCCTCGAACCCAAGTCACCACCCCAGGGTTCGGAAGATCTTCAGGGAGCAGAAGGCGAGGGCGGGGAGCGGCCTCCGTGTCCGGCTCCAGCCCGGCGTTCCTGACCGCCGCCCGCGGGTCTGGGGGCACGCGCACCCACCCCGCCCCCGGCTCCGCGCCATCTTGGAGCGCTGAGGCACTCGCTCGGGACCGCCCCGACCGTGGCTCCCGCGGCTACTCACCCGCGCTGCCCGGGGCCAGGCCCCCCGTCACCTCCGCGACCCCCGCCGCGGCCAGCAGAAGTAGCAGTGCGCTTCGCGGGGAGGCCCGGACGCTCGCCATGTCCGGGCCGGGTGGGTCCGAAGCCGCGGGATGCTCGGACCCAGCCTGGCCGCAGCAGCCGCAGGCACCAGGCCCCGCCCTCGGCGCCTTGGATCTCTGGTGATTGGCTGCGGTTCTCCGAAGCCCCGCCCCGGCTGCTCAGAGTTTTCAAAACCTCCCGGGGGGCGGCAGCGCGCCCTGGACCCTGGCTCTTTGTTACCGGCCAGCTGTGTGTCGCTTTCGGCCTCGGTCTCCCGGGCTGCGGTCTTCAAATGGGAAGTCAGAGGCTGGAGACCCCTTTGGAATGCATCTGTCTGGTGCCGGGGCACATGGGGGTGCGGGCCCCCGCAGCTCAGAGGCGACTGGCCTGCCGAGATCACTCTGCAGGTCCGTCTGATATGCAAGGGCTAAGTCAAAACTGAACTGTAGGGCGTGCACCTCTAGTTGAGTCCTCCAGAACACTCTATATCCTGTCCAAAGGCTGCCTCGACCTAGAGAAGGCGTGTTACCTGGCCTCCCCTCAAAGCCAAAGGGCTCTGCTGAGGGCACAGACTCACAGGCTGGGCTCGCTGTTAATACCTATTCCACTCAGAGAAAAGGTCAGGGCAGCTTATATGACTAGACTTGGAGAGCCTTGAAATTCAGAATTGGTTCGAGAGGGTTTGGAGGTGGATCTTCCCACACCACTCCAGCAGTTACTCCGGAGAATGTTCCAGAGGACCTAGGAATCAAAGCTAATTCATTGTGGAGAAACGCCTCCCTTTTTTCCTGGCTGCCTGGCCCTTGAATAGATAGCTCATCCAGTTTAGAGACTTGCGGTTCAGAAGTGAAGCCAATTGCTTATTTCCAGATTCCTCTATTCTGGTCACTAAAAGCAGCTTTCCCCTGCGACAGATGGTAGCAATGACTGCAATGGAAAGAGCAAAGTCTTGACACCCTCCTTGAGTCCAGATTGTACACTACTCCCAACTAGCCCTGTGTCTATGGGTGAGGACATTTTACTTCCGAGTCTCTCCCCCCAACCCCTCACGTTGGCCTTCTTGATAAGATTAATGAACGTATTGTGTTTATTTACTTATTTTGAAGATAGGATCTCATACAGCTCAGGCTGACCTTGAGCTTACAATGAAGCCAAGGCTGGCCCTGGTTTCCTGATCAAGTACTGAAGTTACAGGAACCCAGTCTCATATTGTATTTAGAATATTCACAGTGCTTGACCCAGTGAATAATTGAGATATCTGAACTCGGGCCATGGGGCTAACTGGCTGAACTTATTTCCCACTCTGCCCCCACCACTTTGGGTGTCTTCAAAACAACAGAATTTGTTTTTTTAAAAACATTGAGGACTGTATGACATCGTTTCTACCCCATCCTCTTCTGTCAACTAAGGCTTTACTTTCTGGAATTGTTTTAGGCTCACAGCACAGCTGAATGGAAGGTACTGAAACATGAAGTGCCCCTCATATGCACAGCCTCACAACCAATGTCCACCACCTGGCATCTTTGTGACAATGGGCGTGCCCGAGCTGACACGTCGTTAGGAGTCACTATTGGGAATGTGCTGTGACCAATGTATAGCGTTTATCTACCACTCTGCCTTTTAACTTTTTAAAGTGTAGCTGTCAGAAAAAGTGTGTGGTTCACCTTGGAGCTCACACTATATTTCTGCCCTACAATGCTGGTGTGATCACGTGTCCCTTAAATTGATTGATGCTTAGAGATAAATATGGTGCTTTTAGAAAGACTTAATCACCAACTATTGGTTGTCCTGAAGCTTTGATTTTTTTCAAATCCTATTCTTAATGATGATTCTTAAATGCTTTAACCTTCCTTGTAACCCATCATCTACCAGAGGTAGTAGAAAAGAAAGGATACAGAGGAAGTGGACCTGTTTAGAAAGGTTCTTTGTGTTGTTTGGAAATCGGCAGTTGAGTTCACAGGTTAGCAGGCAGCAACAGCTTGATCCACTCGCAAACAGTTCACAGATACACCAGCAGTCCAGTTTGTTAGAGTTGGGTCAGCAGCTGTGGTGACAAGACCTAGCAGGGACAGCGGGGTCTCAGCCTTTGCTTGAGTCAGCAGGAGGGACCAATAGGAACACCAGGAGAAGTTCTTGGCTGTGCCTCTCTCAGGGAGACCCACAGCATTGCACAACTAGCTGTATCAGCAAGCCAAGCTCTGTCTCAGTCACTCCGTGGAGTCCTATTTATACCCTCCACACATCACGTGTCCTCCATGCAGCCTTGCCTCACCACAGGCCTTGGAAGCAGCAAGAAGCCGCAGCACACCAAAGAAGTTTTTTGGTGCGTTTCTCTCTATGTTGTTCCAACAAATGCAGCTCAGCTACACAATGTAAGGCGGACCAAAAAATGTGTGTTGTTAGCAATGAATTCTTCATCCCATGTCCTTTCATGAGCTTGCCTTAGCAGAACATCCTCTCTCCTGTGTCTGCTTCTCTCGTCTGCCTTAGACTTTCACACTTGTAGCCACTTCAGCTAAACCTTCCTTTACATGTTTGCCCCAGCAAAACACCATCCAACTGACTTTCCAAAGAACCCTTAAGTTTCCACTTCAGCCATCTCTCTGTATTTAGTTAAAGAAACTCAGTAAGTCTTCTTTCTCTCTCTGTCTCTCTGTCTCTCTCTCCCTCTCCTCTCCTGTGCCTCACCTGGTTCCCCCAGCGATAAGCAGGTGCTGTACCACTGAGCTATGTCCCCAGGCCCCTACACAAATCTTCTGGTTAATGGTTTTGTGGTGTACTTTCCTATGACTCCACCCCTCCTTTTTATTTCCTTTTGAGGTGGAGTCTCCCTATGTAGCTCAGGCTGGCATCAAACTTGAAATCCTGTCTTAGCTTCCAAAGTGCTCCACTGCCTTATACTTTTTAAGTATCAACGGTCCCTTTGTGTCTTTGCGTGTCTCTATACCCCTCCTCATAATATGTATGTTTTCTCTATTAATATTCTTTTCATATATCTCTATATAAAATATATCCCTATTTTATATTCTTTATATTTTATATATAATGTATATTATACATAAATAACATTTGTTATTTTTTATAATGGCTATTTAATGTCCTTGTTTGATAACTCTGTTATCTCTACATCTATTTGTATTGATTTTTCCAGTTATGAGTAATATTTCCCCTTTTCTTCATATGACAGATAACTTTTGATTGTATGACATACACATGAATTTTGTGTTTGGAGTGCTAATTATGTGTGTGTGTATGTGAGTGTGTGTGTGTGTGTGTGTGTGTGTGTGTGTGTGTGTAATAAACACTATTGCTCTGGTTTTTCTGGCATATGGTTGTTACTTGAGGATTTCCTGAGTTCACACATCTGTTCCAGCAATGTCACCACATTTTTCTTTTATATGACTAAATGCATGTATGACAAGTGCTTTAAAGTCCTAGTCTACTAATTCCAACATCTGGGTAATCCTGGCATGGATTTCTAGTGACTGCTTTTAATCTTGATAATTGATTGTATTTTCTAATCTCTTCATGACTAATACATTTTTACTTTACACGAGACTCAGGACAGGCTCCATAAAAACCTAGTCCCCACCCCTAGGACTTGGCTTGTCACTGCAGCAGGAAAACTGGAAACTGTAGAAATAGGACCAAATGGGAGCCCCAAACCCATAAATAAAGTATAATTCATGAGTTAACATTCTGCACATTGGCAATGATAGTATAACGTGAAGCCAGATCAAGAAAAATGATGAGGTGCCAAGAACAGGGGATGGAGAGAAGATGAGCAGGAAGGAAGTGGGTACAGTGTGTGTGTGCAGTCTGATGTGTGCATAGCTGGGTTCTCAGAGGGAGAAGAGAATCAGGACAGAAAATGATGAAGAGACCAGTACCTGACAACTTCCCAAATGGATGGGAAGGACTCAGAAAGCTGAGTCTACCCTAAGAAGGGAACGTTCAAAGAAATTTCACCCTAGACATCATCACCAAACTGGTCGATAAGGATAAAATGATTTATACAAAGACAATAATCACACAGAGGATAGCTGATACTTCTCCAGAAACAGCAGAGGCCACTCGGCCACCCCAGTTGCCACACACTAGTCCATCATTCTGCCTTGCCTTGCCTTGCCTGTTGAAGTGGCTTCCTAACTGACCTCTTTCACCCATTAGTCCCTACCGTCTTTTCAATAAAGCCATTATAGTGACCCTTTTAAGCAGCTCAGATTATTATGCTGTAGAACGTTCTAAAGGAAAGGATCACATTTATTAGAGTATCTCTCTGAACTTTGCCTCCGTAGCCTCTCTGACCACCTCATTTCTCACTGTCCCTTGGATGCAGTCACACACTCCAGCCACATCTCACTGTCCCTTGGATGCAGTCACACTCTTCAGCCACATCTCACTGTCCCTTGGATGCAGTCACACACTCCAGCCGCATCTCACTGTCCCTTGGATGCAGTCACACACTCCAGCCACATCTCGCTGTCCCTTGGATGCAGTCACACTCTCCAGCCACATCCTGCTCTTTGCCTTTGCTCAATTCCTCCATGCAGCTCTGGCCTGGGTTCTTCGCTCAATTCTCTCTCCCCTTTTTGGTGAAAGGAAATGGATTTATTTAGTTTTAGCCAGAACTAGGAGACAGGAAAGGTCTTGGCTCTTCTCCACCATTTGAAGAACACCTCATGCCCTCTCTAACCTTTGTATACACACACACACACACACACACACACACACACACACACACACACACTTCTTTCTTTATAAAAGAGGAGCTGGAATGAAAGCCAGAAAATGTGCATACATAGATTTAGATTTAGCTGTGGGGCAATTATAAAAGCAATTTCAAGTGAGAAATCTTCCCTTGGAGTAGCTGTCCCTCTAGCTCTCCTCACTTCCAGCTTAGGATTTCTTAGATCAACTTTAATTTTTCAGGGTGCAGGTTATACTGTTACAGACTGAGGGGGTGATTTGTGTACACACCAATGGACACGGCACAGAAGAATTCTGTGATCAGTCAGAAATGGCCCTTCACATCCTCATCAGAGTTCAATGATGTGATTCCTCTAGTGTGGGAGGAGACGTTCAGAGGAGAAAAAGGGCTTGCTTGTGCGGGAGGCACTTGTGGGTCACAGGCCTTATTTCCCATGTGGAACCCAAGGAAGTGACAGAGCTTATGACACGTCTCTCCACACAAGCACGTGAGGGCATTGAATAGATGCAGCCTCTAGTGTATGTCTTGTCTTACTCCCCAGAGAAAATGGGTGTTTTTTATGCCTTTCACAAAAAGGCAACCTAAAAGTCTAGCAGGTCAAGGTCCTGGAAAGACCTCCAGCTCAGAAGGAGGGGCAGCCTAAAGTTGTTGTGCTCCTGGCCTGTACAACTGGAAGCCAGATGGTAGTATAGGTGTCAAGAGGGGCTAACAACAGCGGAGGACCAGGTGTCCTCCTTTCTCTCAGGCCCAACTTCTGGCTTCGGATCTATAAATTTCTTTCAAAACTGGGGAAGTCTCTTGCAAATGGCCTTGACTAAATTAAGATTTCCCTGAACTAAGGTCGAGTTTTAATCAATCAGTGGGAACGGGATGTGCAGGGACAGTTGTTTATCCATTAAAGATCAGAGCATACTGTCTAGAACTTGTTGCTAGGAAGCAGCTTCCCAGCCAGAGACGATATTTTCCAGTTGTGCATCATGCTTACTGTTAGTTTAATAACTGGGAATGTGGCCTTGGAGAACAAGGCCTGCCTGTTGCTTTGAAGCAGAACCAGTGTGACGGAGGCCTGTTGACACTTCTAGTGAACTCTCAGACAAGAAAAGTCTTTCCCCACAGCATCCAACACCAACACATTACAAAATTCATCGTTGTACTCTCCAACCTGAGATGCTCTCAACCTGGGTTGTCTGGATGCCGTTCTGCCTGCCTCCAAGGAGCTCTACAAAGTCATGAGCCGGTGTGCCTGGGATTGACCTTGTCCTCTGCTCCCTTTACTTACTCATTTTTATAACATTTAAACTTAAATTATTTCAGGGGCTGGGGAAAGGGCTCAGTGGTCATGAGCATATACTGCTCTTGGAGAGGACCCAAGTTTAAACCAGGCACTCATACCAGGCTTCTTACAATTACCTGTAACTTCAGCTCCAGGCAATTCCAGCATCTGGGTAACCCTGGCAATGATTTTCAGTGACTGCTTTTAATCTTGATAATTGATTGTATTTTCTAATCTCTTCATGATGAATACAGTGCCCTCTTCTGGCACCTTCTGGGATCTGCTGTTTCCACATTTCTCCACATGTACATACACGTAATTACAAGTGTTTTGTTGTTGTTACTGTTTGCTTTGTTTTTGTTTTTGTTTTAAGATGGAATCTCACTATATGGTCCTGACTGTCCTGGAACTCATTATGTAGACCAGGCTGACCTCAAACTCACAGAGATCTGCCTGCTTCTGTCTCCTGAGTGCTGGTATCAAAGGTGTGCACCACCACACCCTGTAGCATCTTTGAAGTCTCTTCTTTTTCCACCCTTCTCCACACCTTTTCTTCCACCCTTTCAATTGTCTAAGACTAGATAAGAGAGAGAAAGGATAGAGAGAAAAGGAAAGAGATCCCTGAATAAAGTCAGGGGTTGGAAAGGTGGCAACACTATTGTTAGACTATTCTTGCTGATTAAGGGCATCCAGTTTATTAGGGCAAGCTTGATCTCCATGTCAGGATATCTAATTTCTTGTTTCCTCGTTGTGTATGACTCCTTAACAAACCATGACCAACAACAAACAATCCACCAACAACCCACCACACCTCTCCAGGTTCTAGCCTTATATACCCTGTCAAAACACCCCAGAATTCTAAATGTCACACAATCACAGAAACTATCTGTACTGGCTAGTTTTGTGTCAACTTGACACAGCTGGAGTTATCACAGAGAAAGGAGCTTCAGTTGGGGAAGTATCTCCATGAGACCTAGCTGTGGGGTATCTTCTCAATTAGTGATCAAGGGGGAAAGGCCCCTTGTGGGTGGGACCATCTCTGGGCTGGCAGTCTTGGGTTCTATAAGAGAGTAGGCTGAGCAAGCCAGGGGAAGCAAGCCAGTAAAGAACATCCCTCCAGGCTTCTGCATCAGCTCCTGCTTTCTGACTTGCTTGAGTTCCAGTCCTCATTTCCTTTGGTGATGAACAGCTGTATGGAAGTGTAAGCTGAATAAAGCCTTTCCTCCCCAACTTGCTTCTTGTTCATGATGTTTGTGCAGGAATAGAAACCCTGACTAAGACACTATTTGCAGCTGGTAAAATCATACCTTTGCTAGAGCATGAGGCAAATCATAGTCACCTGCTGCGGACAGTCTGAAGCAGCCCCACATCCCTATACCTGGAATTAAAATTAGAACATAGTCTTATAATATTTCTGTGTTTTAAAAGAAATGGAAATCTTTTAATTTTCTCTAAAACACCTAGCCTTTAAAAATATTTAACATAAAAACAAAATCTTTAAAAGTTAAAAAAATTTTATTTCAGGACTGAGGATGTAGCTCAGTTGTAGACAATTTGCCTAGCATGCAACCCTACGTTCCATCTCCAGAAATGGAAAATAAAAATTATTTTGATTATGAGCAGTAGAATCCAGATAGAGGTGAGGGTTTGAGACAGGATCTCACTGGGAAAGTCCAAGTTGGGCTGGAACTTAATCTTTTAGCCTTAGCTTCCTGAGTACTGAGAGTCCAGGCATGTGCCCCCCTGTCAGGCTGGATTTATGTTATAATTTCAGACCTGAGAAATGGGGAGATGGATTGGCAGTTAAGAGCACTGGCTGCTCTTCCAGAAGACCAGGGTTTGAGATTCACAGCAATCAACATGGTGGGTCACAACCGTCTGTAACTCCAGTTCCAGGGGATCTGACACCTTTTTCTGGCCTCCTCAGGCACCAGGCATACATGTGGTGCACAGATAGACACGCAGGCAAAATACCCACACAAGTAAAATAAAATAAAAACAGAATTTAGAAGTTCAAAAGTACAACAGTCTCTTATTTCTAAGAGAACAAAGGAGAATTCCAAGGTGGTAAGTTTTGGGTGAACGGGAAAACTTGACATTTGGAATTACAGACGACAAAAACAGCCATATGGGTTGTGCTTTCAATGTGTTCCTGTAGTTTGACTTTGTTTTGGTTGATTCTCACACACACACAAACACACACACACACACACACAGGAATAGTTTGCAAAGGGTCATGCTTTGTTTTCAATAGCTTATTTTGCAACCTCACACAACTATTTAATTAAGACTGCGCGACAATAACAAAACAAATCAAAACAAAACAAAAACGCAGAGAAATTTTTGTTCCAAGATTGGTTCATTGGTTCCCATAATGCCAATATCTGGAAAGTTGAGGCAGGAGGAGTACCAGGAGTTTGAGGTCACCTTGCACTACAAAGTAAGTTCTAGGCCTGCCTGGACTAGAGTGAGATTTTACTTCACAAAACAACAACAAAGACTGATTTCTGAAAACTTAGGTGCACACAAGTCCCTGCATTCAAGTTTATTTGTAATTGCAAAGCTTGGAACCATAACAAGATGCCATTTGATAGGTAAGCATGTTTATAAACGCTGGCTGACCTCCCGTGTGGAACATTAATACATCACCTTTTGAGAAGGAGTGAGCTATCGAGCCTGAAAAGGAAATAGAAATGTACAGTGCTAATATAAGAAGCCAGCCTGAAAGGGTCACACATTGCACAGCTCCGATTATCTGACATTCCACAGTAGGTAAACTTTAGAGGCACTAAAAAGATCAGTAGTCTCCAGGTTGAGGAAAGAAGGGATAAGTCCAGCATAGAGGAAGTTTATGGTGGTGGGACTCTTCTGTAATGTATTCAAGAGTGTTCAAGACATCATTATGCCGTTGTGGAAGCCCTCAGAACCTATGACACCAAGAGCAAGCCCCTTTGGGAGGAGTGGACTCTGTTAAGAATGTGCCAGTGTAGTCTATCAGCTGTAATAGATGTACCATCCTGGATTAGGTTGTGGGAGCATCATATGTACTGAGAATACCTATCCTCTCTGCCCAGTTTTACTGTAAACACAAAACTTCTCTAAAGTTTCCTATCAATCAGAAAGTCAGTTAAACAAAAATTATCAAACACACACTAATATTTGATAACTGCCAAAACTCTTTATGATAGATGTAAGCCCAGAGGAGCAGTGGTTAAAACTTAGGGTTTGTGTGGACTGGTTTCTATGTCCATTTGACATAAACTAGAGAGGCACCCGAGGGAAGGAAACACCAGCTGAGAAAATGGTGCCATAAGATCTGGTTGCAGGCAAGCAGGTAGGGTATTTTCTTAATTAGTGATTGATGGGGGAGGGCCCAGACTATTATGGGTGGTGCTGTTTAGGGCTGGTGATTCTGGGGACTATAAGAAAGCAGGGTGAGCAAGCCATGAAGACCAAGCCAATAAGCAGCACCCTTTCCATGGTCCTTGCATCAGCTCCTACCTCCAGGTTCCTGCCCTGCTTGAGTTCCTGTCCTGATTTCCTTTGATGATGAACAGTGACATGGACGTGTCAGCCAAATAAAGTCCCCCCCCCCCCGCCCAACTTCCCTTTGGTCATGGTGTTTCATTGGCGCAATGGAACCCTAAGACAGGGTTTATACTGGAGCCACCCATAACACAAGGAGTCATGGCTTCTTTGTTATTTTGCAGTTGGCCTGACACCAGGAGGGAATATCTGCCCAGAGCAGATGGGCCAAGCCTTCCCAGCACATAATTGAAAGCAGTGCTTGGCTGTGCTGCCTTGAGTAGTTTGTACATGAGTGATGTGCTTAGGCTTGGCTTTCCCAACCAAAGGCACAGCAAGATAAAATGAATGGCCAGAGACGACAGGAAAGGATTCAGCCCAGGGTCTCTACGAAAGTGAATCAACTTGACAACAGGATTGCTCATCCTTTGGTGAGTCTCTGTCTCTATGTGTAGGTATATTTATAAGGAAGTAAATTCGAGGCAAGCCCCTCTACCACATCCCCAGCCTGAGTTATTTGGTATTTTAAGTTGTCCCAAAGACTACTGAGCTGTATGCTTTGCTAGTGACGAGTATTTGAACAGGCCCTTTTGAAGATAACATTAGAGTCTTATCAGATTTGAATTTATTTGCAAAATGACTATTTCTCAGTCACCACTGATGTTCAAAAACTAGTCAGGCCGGGAGTGGCGATGCACAACTTAAATCCCAGCACTCGAGTCAGAGTCAGAGGCAGGGGGATGTCTGTGAGTGGTGGGACAGAGGGTTGACAGACACGCCCTAGGCCAGCTAGAGTGACATAGTGACCCTGTCCAACAAATATGTGAGTAAATAAATAAATAAATAAATAAATAAAATATTTTAACAGTTAGACAGAAATGGGACCTTACAAACCTCTCTTCAGTAAAAATGTCTCTCTTGCTATTTGACGATCTACTTACCTACTTGCTTTACCTCTGAGATCTCTCTGTCTGAGAGCGAGCCACTCTGTCTGTCACAGCTGGCCCAAATATGTCATTCTGCTCTTTTTGAGCTTTTTGTAATCATGATGTGTTTATGTTCAGCTGTAATCTATTTGAGCTTTATGGCATCATATGGTACGACAAACGGTTCAAAGGCAAACCATCCAATCGAATGTCAATAGAACAGCAGTTCTACTATATTAAGAAGTGATTCATCTTTATGCTATTCATTTTTATCTGTCATATGTATATTAAATCATTACACTTCGAATTCATTTCTGGGTTTGATAGCACTGATTTTACAAAAAAAAATCTTTTTTCTAGTTATGTTTTCTTTTCTTTTCTTTTCTTTTTTCCTGACAGCATCTTTCATAGCTCAGACTCCTCTCCAACTCAGTGTGAAGCTAAGGATGACCTTGAACTCCTGACCCTTCCTGCTTCCACATCCTTGGTACTGGAATTACAGGCAGGCTCAGGCCTCCAAATCCAGCTGTGATTTTATGAAACGTTTAAACAAATTGTTTTTAATTAGTCCAGTAATTGCTACTTTGTAAATAAGTTCAAGCTGGTGGAAAGAATCTCACACAGTTAACCTTCTAAAGATGTGAAGTATTCCCCATTCCTCACTGCTTAACTTGTGCAGTTCAGTGGTCCCAGGAAAGAATTGAAAGCACCAAGCACCTAGGACTGGGTTGTAGCTAGACAATAGAATGCCTGCCTGGTGTGCTTGTGAGATCCTGGTTCTGTTCCCAGCACCACAAAAACAAATGAATGAGTAAACAGACACCAGGGAAATGTTTATCAGGCCAGACTTCTCTTTCCTTCCACAAATCATGGAATTAAAAATTTTGAGGGATAGAGCCTAGAATCTGATCAGTTAGGAATTTCTCTGGGGGGGTCTGGAGAGATAGCTCAGTGGTTAAGAGGCGTTCCTCTTTGTGCCAGTTGCTTTTTATGTCAACTTGATAGAAGCTAGAGTCATCTGAGAGGAAGGAGCCTCCGTTGGGGAAGGCCTCCCTAAGACTGGGCTGTAGGCAAACCTGTAGGACATTTTCTTATATGTGATTGATGCTGGAGAGCCCAGCCCATTGTGGGTGGTGCCACTCAGAGACTGGTGGTCCTGGGTGTTATCTCTCCAGCCCCTAAAGTAAGAAAACAGGCTGAGCAAGCTGGTAAGCAGCACTCCTCTGTGGCCTCCGAACCAGCTCCTGCCTCCAGGTCCTGCCTCCAGCTCCTGCCTCCAGGTCCTGCCTCCAGCTCCTGCCTCCAGCTCCTGCCTCCAGCTCCTGCCTCCAGGTCCTGCCTCCAGCTCCTGCCTCCAGCTCCTGCCTCCAGCTCCTGCCTCCAGCTCCTGCCTCCAGCTCCTGCCCTGCTTGAATTCCTGTCCTGACTGCCCTCAATCATCAGCAGGTGTATGGAAGCATAAACCAAATGAGCCTTTGCCCTCCGACTTGCTTTCAGCCATGGTGCCTCATCCCAGCAATAGAAACCCTAGCCAAGAGAGCGTTTGAGGAGGGTGTGTTTTCTGCAATGGTGGCCATGTGCTTCTTTTTCTGCTGTATTTATGTCTTATTTTGTGCTTGGCTGTGTTTTGTATCTATTTGCCTTTGGCTGCATTTTAGAAGTACTTGAGATAAGAATTAGGGTAGTCAGAATAGCTTTAAGGGGATTAACTAAGAGGAAGATTGTATAGGGGCTGAGATGCAGCTGGGTTGGTGGAGGGCTGCCCCTAGCATGCATGAAGTCCGGGTCTTAATCCCTAGCATTGCATAAACTGGGCCCAGAGGCACAGCCTGCAATCTCAACATTTAGGAGGAAGCAGCAGGTAGATTAGACTTTCAAGGGACACCCCTGGCTACATAATGAATTTGAGCATAGCTTGTGATAATGAGGACACCCCCTGACACACACACACAATACCAATTAGATAAGAAATTAGAATTAATAAGTGAGTTGTTTATTTTATTTGAAAATCAATTTTTGATGTATAATTTGCAGGAAAAAAAATTCTGGAGCTGAAGAGGTAATCAGAGATTAGGAGCCATGATGCTCTTTCAGAGGATCTAGGTTCAGTTCTCAGCACCTACATGGTGGCTCACAACTGTCTGTAACTGTTTCCAGGGGGTCTGACCCCTGAATCTTCTGGTCTCTGGGGGCAGTAGGCACACATGTGGTGGGCAGACATACATGCAAGCAAAACACCCATGCATGCTTTATTTAAAAAATATATTTTTAGATTTATTGATTTCATTGCTTTCATATAGGTATGTGTACCATACGCATGCCTGGCATCTGCAGAGGCCAGCAGAGGGCACTGAATCCCCTGGAACTGGAGTTACAGACTCTTGTAACAGACACTAGGTATCTAACCCAGGCCTTCTGCAAGAGAAACATGTGCAGTTAACTATGGAGGCATTTCTACAGCCTTCTAGACACTTTGTTTTGTTTTGTTTTTGTTTTTTTGAGACAGAGTTTCTCTGTGTAACCCTGGCTGTCCTAGAACTCACTCTGTAGACCAGGCTGGCCTCGAACTCAGAAATCCGCCTGCCTCTGCCTCTCAAGTGCTGAGATTAAAGGCTTGCACCAACACTGCCCCACCAAATTTTGTTTTTAAAGTAAAAGTAAGCAGACTGTTTTAAGATGCAAATCTATGGGCCTTAAGAAATTAGTGTACAAAAGATCAGAAGAGCCCCTGCTCCTCCACAAGGAGTCCTGTGTTCACATAGTCAGTCGGCCCGAGCTTCAGACAGCAACACTTGTGCTTTTGGCTGCTGCCTCTTAGTGTTGACTACTCCAGGATTCCAGTCGTACGCTGGGCTTCTTTCTCTTAGTACACTATTTTTGAGAGAATCTCATTTTACAGCCTGTTTTGATAGTTTTGTTGGTTGTTTTGATAATTTTTCAGTTGTTTTGCTAGGTGGTGATCCACTGCATGAACATTCAACTTACGAAAATTAGTGTGTGTGCGTGTGTGTGAGCATGCATGTGTGTATGCTTGTATGTGCATGTGTGTATGTGCATATATTTGTGTATGTGTGCATATGTGTATATATATATATATATATATATATATATATATATATATATATATGGTGTATGTGTGAGTATATGCATATATATGTGTGTGTGTATGTTATGGGAAGCTCATATAAAAGCATGATGACCACAAAAACTTGTAGGTTTTCCTTCTCGCCCATGTTGGTTCCAGGGATTGAATTCAGGTTGTCAGGCTCGGCAGCAAGCGCCTTACCCAATGAGCCATCTTACCCCAACTAGTTTTTTTGAGAAGGAATCTAATACTAGTCCAGGCTGGTTTCCAACTCATGATCCTCCCATCATACCCAGATGCTAGCTGTACAGAGTGCACAGCCATGCTCGCCTTCTTCGGACATACCTACAGGTTATTTGGTTATTCTCAGCTCTACCTGTTGTGACTAAGACTCTCTGTGCCTTTGTTCATGAGTACATGGAAGGACTTGCATGGTCATTTCTACTGAGTGAGGACTCATGTCTCAAAGTGCACCTGGAGTATTTTAATTATGGAAGTGGGTGGGTGGTGACACTCGGAGGCCAGTGCTATTGAAAGATAATTTTATGAGTTAATTTTCCAAGAGGAGAACACCACACTACACACCACCATTGGGGAGGAGCAAGGGAGCACGGAGGCTGGGTCAGGGGTCAGATGCAGGAGGAGGGGGAAATCACAACACTATATTATTAGGGCTTTTGTGGCCCATACAGTGCAAAGTGGGACAGGCTAATGACTCAGGACTGACTCATGGACTAACATTTGGGAAGTGGCGTTCAGAAGCTCAGTAGTTCAAGGTCAGCCTCAACTACATAGCAGGTTTGAAGGCAGCCTAGGTTCATATGAGACCATGTCCCGAAAAATCCACAAACAAAACAAAACAAATACAAACAACACTAACAATAACCCCCCTTCCCCTTCCAGAAAGCCTGTGGTGTGGTGTTAGTGTCTTAATACATCTAAGAGAAAAACAAAGGCTTTGTGTGAGGAAAAATTTCCTCACCCTCATGACTTAGCAGGGGAGCTACTGGACATCGTGATTTGAGAAACATAAACCAGTCTGGTCAGAGCATTATTATCTGGCAGTGTCGACATCAACACCCCGTGAAGTCCTGGTGAGTGCAGAGAAATGACAGCCACCTGGGCACTTAATAAACACAGAACATCTTTCCAAAATGTAAGAAAGGGACCCCAGGAGGCCCCGAACACAGTAAAGTCTGCATCTAGAGATTCCAAGGCTTCGGGGCTCAACACTTGGTAAGGAACGTCCACCTAGGAGTGTCATTCCTGCCTCTCCACCCTGAGCGCTGCGGGAAGAGCATGATGGGAACAGACTGGACACTTACTAGAGATCTAGAATTTCACCCACTTTCGCTTCACTGAGACCAACAATGCCTTTTCATGAGGTCCTCAGCATTTGAGATGCTGCTAAAAACTTGCAGGATTCACAACCAGCAACTCTCAGAATGTGCACCAGATGGCAGGTTTGCAGCAGTCAGGCCTTAGCTGAAGCCGCCACCCATTGGTGCCTTATAATAGTCTGGGAATTGGTGTAGGAAGGTGTGAACTTGCCCCTTAAACTTCTGGGAAATGTTTGTATAGAGAAAGGCCATCGATTTGTTTGAGTTAATTCTATATCCAGCTATTTCAGGCCTCAACAGATTCAAAAATATTGAAATTGTCCCATGCATCCTATCAGATCACCATGGACTAAGGCTGTTCTTCAATAACAACATAATTAGCAGAACACCAACATTCACGTGGAAACTGAACAACATTCTACTCAATGATACCTTGGTCAAGGAAGAAATAAAAGAAAGAAATTAAAGACTTTATAGAGTTTAATGAAAATGAAGCCACAACATACCCAAACTTATGGGACACAATGAAAGCATTCCTAAGAGGTAAACTCATAGCTCTGAGTTCCTACAAAAAAAAAAAAAATGGAGAGAGCATACACTAGTAGCTTGACAGCACATCTGTAAACTCTAGAACAAATGGAAGCAAATTCACCTAAGAGGAGTAGACGGCAGGAAATAATCAAACTCAGGGGTGAAATCAACCATGTGGAAACAAAAAGAACTATCCAAAGAATCAATCAAACCAGGAGCTGGTTCTTTGAAAAAGTCAACAAGATAGACAAACCCTTGGCCAGACTAACTAGAGGGCACAGTGATAGCATCTGAATCAACAAAATCAGAAATGAAAAGGGAGTCATAACAACAGATCCTGAGGAAATTCAAAACATCATTAGATTCTTCTACAAAAGGTTATATTAAAAAAAATTGGAAAAATCTAGATGAAATGGATAACTTTCTAGACAGATACCAAGTTCCAAAGTTAAACCAGGATCAGATTAATGACCTAAACAGTCCTATATCTCCTAAAGAAATAGAAGCAGTCATTAATAGTCTCCCAACCAAAAAAAGCCCAGGACCAGATGGGTTTAGTGTAGAGTTCTATCAGACCTTCAAAGAAGACCTAATTCCAGTTCTTCTCAAACTAGTCAACAAAATAGAATCAGAAGGTACACTACCCAATTCATTCTATGAAGCCACAATTACTCTGATACCTAAACCACATAAAGACACAACAAAGATAGAGAACTTCAGACCAATTTCCCTTATGAATATCGATGCAAAAATACTCAACAAAATTCTTGCTAATCGAATCCAAGAACACATCAAAACGATCATCCATCATGACCAAGTAGGCTTCATCCCAGGAATGCAGGGATGGTTTAATATACGGAAATCCATCAACGTAATACACTATATAAACAAACTCAAAGCTAAAAACCACATGATCATCTCCTTAGATGCTGAGAAAGCATTTGACAAAATCCAACACCCATTCATGATAAAAGTCTTGGAAAGATCAGGAATTCAAGGCCCATACCTAAACATAATAAAAGCAATCTACAGCAAACCAGTGGCCAATATCAAACTAAATGGAGAGAAACTGGAAGCAATCCCACTAAAATCAGGGACTAGACAAGGCTGCCCACTTTCTCCCTACCTATTCAATATAGTACTTGAAGTCCTAGCCAGAGCAATTTGACAACAAAAGGAGGTCAAGGGGATACAAATTGGAAAGGAAGAACTCAAATTATCACTATTTGCAGATGATATGATAGTATATATAAGTGATCCCAAAAACTCCACCAGAGAACTCCTAAACCTGATAAACAGCTTCAGTGAAGTAGCTGGATATAGAATTAACTCAAACAAATCGATGTCCTTTCTCTATACAAAGGATAAATGGGCTGAGAAAGAGATCAGGGAAACAACACCATTCTCAATAGTCACTAACAATATAAAATATCTTGGTGTGACTCTAACGAAGGACGTGAAAGATTTGTATGATAAGAACTTTAAGTCTCTGAAGAAAGAAATTGAGGAAGATCTCAGAAGATGGAAGGATCTCCCATGCTCATGGATTGGCAGAATCAATATAGTAAAAATGGCTATCTTGCCTAAAGCAATCCACATTCAATGCAATCCCCATCAAAATTCCAACTCAATTCTTCAATGATCTAGAAAAGACAATTTGCAAATTCATCTGGAATAACAAAAAACCCAGACTAGCAAAAACTCTTCTCAACAACAAAAGAACCTCTTGTGGAATCACCATGCCTGATCTCAAGCTGTACTACAGAGCAATTGTAATAAAAACTGCATGGTACTGGTACAGTAACAGACAGGTAGATCGATGGAATAGGGTCGAAGACCCAGAAATGAATCCACACACCTATGGTCACCTAATCTTTGACAAGGGAGCTAAAACTATCCAGTGGAAAAAAGACAGCATTTTCAACAAATGGTGCTGGCACAACTGGCGGTTATCATGTAGAAGACTGGGAATTGATCCATTTTTATTTCCTTGTACTAAGGTCAAGTCTAAGTGGTTGAAAGATCTCCACATAAAACCAGAGACACTGAAACTTATAGAGGAGAAAGTGTGGAAAAGCCTCGAAGATATGGGCACAGGGGAAAAATTTCTGAATAGAACAGCAAAGGCTTGTGCTGTAAGATCAAGAATTGACAAATGGGACTTCATAAAGTTGCAAAGCTTCTGTAAGGCAAAAGATACTGTCAACAAGACAAAAGGGCCACCAAGATTTGGGAAAGGATCTTTACCAATCCTAAATCAGATAGGGGACTGATATTCAATATATATAAAGAACTCAAGAAGGTGGACACCAGAAAATCAAATATCCCCATTAAAAAGTGGGGCACAGAGTTAAACAACGAATTCTCAACTGAGGTATACAAAATGGCTGAGAAGCACATGAAAAAAATGTTCAACATCCTTAATCATCAGGGAAATGCAAATCAAAACAACCCTGAGATTCCACCTCACACCAGTAAGAATGGCTAAGATCAAAAAATCAGGTGACAGCAGATGCTGGCGTGGATGTAGAGAAAGGGGAACACTCCTCCATTGTTGGTGGGATTGCAAGCTGGTTCAACCACTCTGGAAATCAGTCTGGCGGCTCCTCAGAAAATTGGACATAGTACTACCGGAAGATCCTGCAATACCTCTCCTGGGCATATATCCAGAAGATGTTCCATCTGGTAATAAGGACACATGTTCCACTATGTTCATAGCAGCCTTATTCATAATAGCCAGAATCTGGAAAGAACCCAGATGTCCCTCAACAGAGGAATGGATACAAAAAATTTGGTACATTTACACAATGGAGTACTACTCAGCTATTAAAAGCAATGAATATATGAAATTCCTAGGCAAATGGATGGATCTGGAGGGTATCATCCTGAGTGAGGTAACCCAATCACAAAAGAACTCACATAACATGTACTCACTGATAAGTGGATATTAGCCCAGAAACCTAGACTACCCAAGATACAATTTACAAAACACATGAAACTCAAGAAGAATGAAGATCAAAATGTGGGCACTTTGCCCCTTCCTAGAATTAAGAACAAAGCACACATTGAAGGAGTTACAGCGATCAAGTGTGGAGCTGAATCAAAGAATGGACCAACCAGTGACTGCTGCAGCCGGGGATCCACCCCATAATCAGCCAACAAACATACACACTATTGTATGCACCAGCAAGATAGTGCTGAAAGTGTGCTGATATAGCTGTCTCGTGGGAGGCTATACCAGTGCCTGGCAAACACAGAAGTGGATGCTCACAGTCAGTTATTAGATGGAACACAGGGTTCCCAAGGAAGGAGCTAGAGAAAGTACCCAAGGAGCTGAAGGGGTCTTCAACCCTATAGGTGGAAGAATAACATGAACTAACTAGTACCCCTAGAGCTTATGTCTCTAGCTGCATATATAGAATAAAATGGCTTAGTTGGCCATCATTGGCAAGAGAGGCCCCTTGGTCATGCAAACTTTATATGCCCCAGTATAGGGGAACGCCAGGGCCAATATATGGAAGTGGGTGGGTAGGGGAGCAGGGCGGGGGATGCGGGAGGGTTTAGGGGACTTTCGGGAAAACATGTGAAATGTAAATGAAGAAAATATCTAATAAAAAAAAACAAAAAAAACTTCTGGGAAATGCATGGGGGAGAGAGTGAAGAAGAAACCCTAATCCAAGAGTGGCAGGTGGCCCTCGCCAATTCTTCCCACGTGGTTATTCTCCATATTCTCCCCATGCATCGTGTAGTGGGAGGAGTGGACACACATTCTTACAAAGAAACTGAAGAGAGGAGACTCAGTCAAGTGCTCAGCAGTGACAAATGCCTTTAGCCAGACCTGGAGAGCAGGCGTCTGGCTGTAGGCCTGGCTGAAAGTGTCCCTACAGGGGCAGGCAGCCTGCCCGCCTTTCACCTCCCAACCCATTCCATTTGGGATGGGTCCTACTCAGGGCCTGGACGGAGCCTCTATGGGAAAGGAGCGTCAGCCTTAACCGGGAACACATAGGGCTGGCTCTGGTTGCTAAGGAATACTGTGGGCTCCCTGATAGCCTCTGAGACTGCGGCCAGCACTGCCCAGCTCCCTGACTGCAACTTCCCCTCAGTTGGTTTTGTTTTCCTCTTTCAGCTCTAAAAACAGTCACTTGAACAAGTTCTGTGTGTGCCTGTCTCTGTGTCTCTGTCTCTCTCTCTTTCTGGTTTTCTGATTAAGAGCACATTTGGGTTGTATAGATCTCTATAGAGGATGTTGGAGTCTGAACAATATATGCTCAGACTTCAAGAATTTAAGAACGTTTTGCGGAAGGAAGCGACAGTTAAATTTCTCGTCCCATTGTTAGCCATTAGCAGGGATGCTAATTAGAATAATCGACGTGCAAACCTTAGAACAGTTCCTCAGACTAGAAAGAGACAGACCACACAGTACAGCATGGCTGAGGAGATTGCCGAGGAACACAAAATCAGCACTTCCTGCTTTATTCACTATGGTGAATAAAGAAAAGGTGGTGTGAATAAGTATACACACCCAGCAGAACACTGAAGCCCTGTCATTTGGGACAAAGTGGATGAACTCAGAGGGCAGACGAACTGTAAGTCTCGGGCCTGCATGGAAGTTAGCCGTGTGCTCAGGTGCCGTATGATGGAGAGGAAAGCCATCTTTCTGGTCCCTGAGCACACATGTCTGTGAGCAAATCTCCAGACCTAAGTCTTGGATACCCAAAAGAGGTACGCCTGTGATGTTCAGCAGCTGCATCCCAGGAGCCTGCTGGGCCCAAGTGTCTGGCTCTCTGCAGGCTCTCCAGGGACTGAGCAGGATGGAGAGTGTGGAGTGTCAATGGCCCAAAACAAACACACCAGACCGGAGTCTTGTCAAAGCAGGAACTAGTTTTATTGTTATCAGTCTTTTGTTTATATAGTGTTGAGGAAGAAGGTGGAGATTTTTGGTGAGGTGAGATGACTTAGGGAGTGGGGAAGGGTGTCAGAGGATATGGGGTAACGACAGGGCCAATAAAGTTATTCTACACCATCAGTAGATGGGCAAAGGCAGGCTTAAGCAGGTCGTGCTGAGTCACTCCAGTATGGAAGTGAGCAAAATAGGCCTCTAAACTTGAGCAGAGGCTCAGGCTTCCTCACTAGGCCTCAGTATCTGGTAGCCCAACACCTCTGAGTAGCAGAGGTTCCATTCTTGTAGAATGCTGACTGTTCCCCTTGGGAGACAGAGGCAGATCTCTCTGAGTACAAGGCCAGTGTGGTGATTTGTACATGCTTGGTATTATGAGGTGCGGCCATGTTGGAGTAGGTGTGTCACTGTGGTTGTGGGCCTTAAGATCCTAGTCCTAGCTGCCTGGAAGTCAGTCTTCCACTAGTAGCCTTCAGATGAAGATGTAGAACTCTCAGCTTCTCCTGCACCATGCCTGCCTGGATGCTGCCATGTTCCTGCCTTGATGATACTGGACTGACCCTCTGAACCTGTAAGCCAGCCCCAGTTAAATGTTGTCCTTATAAGACTTGCCTTGGTCATGGTGTCTGTTCACAGCAGTAAAACCCTAAGATAGCCAGCCTGGTCCACAGAGCAAGTTCCAGCATAGCCAGGGCTACACAAAGAAACCCTGTCTTGAAAAATAAACAGAGAGAGAGAGAGAGAGAGAGAGAGAGAGAGAGAGGGAGAGAGAGAGAGAGAGAAAACACTCATAATGGAGTAATATTTCTTTTGAGTAGTTCTCCAAGGAAAACAAAACAAACAAACAACCAACAAACAGGAGTAAAAAAAGCTCAAAGCACCAGAGGGTTTAAAGGCATATTTAGGCTCCCACCAGTATCCAAAAGAAAAGGTCAGAAGAGAAGAAAAGAGGAATATTCTCGCTTGAGTCAGGACTCAGAGCAGGCAGACCAGCCAGTCGTGCTCCTAGGGTCTGCACTAGGAGGTGGTGTGAACTTAGAAGAAAGGCCATTGCAGAGGTGAGTCTGCCTTCCTAGAACACACTTCTGGCTGGGTAGGGTGTGTGGAGGGGGTGGGGTGTGTGGAGGGGGAGGAAATGTGGCAAAGGGAAGCTGAGAAGAAAGTAGAACAATTACAAGACCAGGTTGGGTGTGGTGGTACACGACTTTGATTCAGACCGAGGGGCAAGTGCATCTCTATGAGTTCAAGGCCAGCCTGCTTTATATCATGAGTTCTAGGATATCCAGGGCTATGTGGTGAGAATCTGCTTCAAGATAAAAATACTCAATTGTACAAAAAAATCCATTCATTTCTTTCCTTTAATGGAATTAACTGTGAGAAGGCTCTATCGGACCAGGCAGATGGGAATCTCAGTCAGAAACAGTCTTTCTTTCCTGGGATCTCCACAAATAAGGAAGATTTACTCAGACCTTGCCAAACTAGGCCTCTTGATGGATCATGCACTGTCCTCTCAGAGTCCTCTGATCTCTTTACTGTGGTACCCAACTCCAAGTTCCCATTTTATGACAGCCCCCAGAAGGTTTTGGGGACACTGGCCAGTTCTTCAGCATCAGGGGTAATCTCTGCTGGGATGTCAGGCTTTCACCTGCCACTACGCTTGGTTTGTGGCTCAAAGGAGTCCCCTCAGGTCAGTCCCTGTACCATAGACACTTGCTCTCTGGCTGTGGGAACCAGCAGTTTTCACCCCATGAGTGAGTCTGGAAACAAAGCCCCTGCAGATGACAACTGCCACGAAGAGCTGACCTGAGAAAGACTGACATGAAGTGTGAGGCTGCTGCTGGCAGTGCAAGTGTCCAAACCTGCAGACCACAGCCTACCACCCCATGCTGCAGCCCTCAGGGAGAGGGGGACACTGATGGCCACGGACCCAAGGATTGGTATAGCCATTTGCTTTCTCCTACTTTATACCCATGTGCTATATATAACTGTTATGTATATACACTTTAAAAAATCCTTATCATCAGGGCTGACCTTGGGGATTGCTGGAGATGTCACGGCTGTGAGTGTTGTTGGTTATGTGGGAAGAAAGCAATATATGCTGCTAGCCTGAGACATGCTAGCCTGTGCCACTGAAATGATGGGAGCTGAGATGGGTAGAGAGAAGGTACACAGTTCTCCATGTTCCCTCACAGACAAGTCCCACCATTGAGAGTAACAGCCTTCTTTTTCTTTAAGAAGCATTCCCAGAATGGAGGCATTGGCTACTGTGATGGAATGAATATTGTACAAGCTTCTCTTTTACAAAATTATTTACTCTCTCTCTCTCTCTCTCTCTCTCTCTCTCTCTCTCTCTCTCTCTGTGTGTGTGTGTGTGTGTAAGTGTGTGCATGTAAACACAAGTCGCAACATGCCCAAGGAGATCAGAGGACAACTCTTCAGAGTTGGTTTTCTATTACCTTGTGGGGCCCAAGCTCACATTGTCAGGCATGCGCTTCTACCCGTGCTAGTCCCTTTTGCATTTTTCTTGTCAAACACAAGCATTGGTTGATACTAGAGCACATGCTGCCATCAGCAGGTCCATGCAGGGCAAAGGGTGAACATCAAGGACCAGGCTCTGCATCTGTCTCTTAATTGTGCATGTCAGCATCTTTCCAGAGATCTGCAGCAGCCTCTGGTCATGAAAGAGTAGTTCTACGATGCCACCAAGGTTGAGGACAAAGCTGTCAGCCAACCATTCTCTCCAGAGGTATGGAGGCCTTTCCTTCCAGCCTGTTAGCTAGAAGCATGGGTGCTTAAGGAACATTGATAGAAAACTAGGATTGTTTGTAGTCTTAGTGCTGAGTCCATGACCTAGACCTTAGGGAAGTGGAATCTTTTCATTGCAGCGCTCTTTCCTCACAAACACAATGAAGAGTTTGGAAGTCCTGCACTGTGACAGTCACTCAGTTAGGTGTTTCTGACCCACCAGGTTCCTCACAGCAGCCCTCACGTCCTTGTTCCTCAGGCTGTAGATGATGGGGTTCAGCATGGGGGTCACCACCCCATAGAAGAGGGAGATGAGCTTGTCTGCAAGGTCCTGCTTGTCTGCCCCCAGTGGGTCCTTGGACTTGGGCTTCCCATACATGAAGAGGATGGTTCCATAGAAGACAAGTACCACGGTGAGGTGGGCAGAGCAGGTGGAGAAGGCCTTCTTCCTCCCCTCAGCAGAGGGGATCCTCAGGATGGTCACAAGGATGAAGACATAGGAGACAAAGATGAAGAGGACTGGGACTGCCAAGAAGATCATGTTGGCCACAACCATGCTGATGACATTGATAGAGATGTCAGCACAGGCCAGTTTCAGGACAGCCAGGATCTCACAGGTGAAGTGATTAATGACATTGTCCCCACAGAAGGGCAGCCGCATTGCCAAAGATGTCTGCACTACAGAATTAGTGATACCACCTGCCCAGGAGCCGGCGGCCATGGGCACATAGGCAGCCTTGCTCATGACTACAGGGTATCTAAGGGGGTTGCAGATGGCCACATAACGATCAAATGCCATCATACTCAGGAGCACACACTCCGTGGCTCCCATGGCGAAGGAGAGAAACATCTGCACTGCACAGCCTGAGAAGGAGATGGTCTTCCTGGGGGTCAGGAAACTGTCCAGAATGAGGGGGACTGAGGAGGTGGTGTAGCAGATGTCCAGGAAGGAGAGATTTCCCAGGAAGAAGTACATAGGCGTGTGCAGATGAGAGTCGAGGATGCTCACCAGGATGAGGACACCGTTGCCCAGCAGGATCACCAGGTACATCAGCAGGATGAGCATGAAGAAGGTTTTCTCCAGCTTTGGGTGGGCAGACAGGCCCAGGAGGATGAAGCCAGAAAGGGGCGCTGTCTCATTGGATCTGTCCATGGTACATCCCGTTTAAAACCTGCAGGAACTCAGCAATCAGCAGCAACATTGTCTTCCTCCCAAAGCTCCTGGGCAGCCAAGCCAAAGCCTTGTCCTGCCAAGCAACTGGAGGCACCTTTGACAGTCTTGAGGTCTCTATGGAATTGTTCACTTCTAGGAAATACACAGTAGGGGGATATTTAACTTTCTAACTTAGTGACAAGTTAAGCTGAACTATCCCTCCTGCGGAGGATAATTCAAAAAAAAAAAAAAAAAGGCAAAGTGTATAAAACATCTCTTTAAAGCACTGGGGAGAAATAAGAAGTTATTTGGATAAGATTCTGGGAAAAACAAGGGTCCAAAAGAATTAGCCCAGCTCTTGAGGCTTTTGCTGCCTGTGGAGGTTGCCAAGAGACCTTGGTTCTCCACTGGCAGCCTTGTAGAGAGAAAGAACAGGACTTGAAGCACAAGAACCAGTGCAGGGTGCAGGGCACCCATCCAAAGCAAACCCTTCCCCTTTGCAATGGAACCCCAGGCAGCACTACAGCACTGAGGCAAATCAGGAGGATACAGGCATTAGTGAGTGCTGTTTTCAGATGGTGCTCCTAGGACTTCAGTACTTTCAAATCCACAGCAGAAACAGATACAGACCCCTCCGAAGGAAGGTAGCATCACTCCAGTCTGAAATCATCCCTGTGGATAGCTTTTCAAATGCAACTGCTGCCACACATCTTAAAAGAACAAAGTGTGTGTGAGAGAGGAAACGTTAGGGGATAGCCCAGAGGATGGGGCTCTTGCTGCACTACCATGAGAATCAAAGTTCAGATACCCAGCACATTGATAGAAAACCAGATGTTCATAATGGCCTGCACACCTTCCCAGGGCCTGAGAGGCAAAGACAGGGAGGGGATTCCTGTGGCACACTGACTGGCTAGGCTAGCCAAATCATCATGTTCCAGGCTCACTGGGAGAACCTGACTCAGTAAATAAGTGAGCGATTGAGGAAGACACCCAATGTTCACTGTTGACCTACACACACACACACACACACACACACACACACACACACACACACACACATTTGAACATAGATGTATAACACATATGCACAGGAGAGAGAGAGACACAGACAGTGAGAGAGAGAGAAAGAGAGAGAGAGAGACAGAGAGAGACAGAGAGAGAAAAAGAGAGGGAGAGAATAAAGTCTAAAAGTAGACAACACAAATGAAAACCAGCAGAAACCCACTCAGAATACAACAGTGCTCTTCTGGAGACCATGGCAGTCCAGGCAACAGCTCTAGGACACTGACATTGCTCTGGGAGTTAGCGCAGACTGTATTGATGTCACAGTGGCCAGCTTGTTGACACTTCTCTCCACCGGTCTGATGGGAGAGCATCTGAGGGAAGTCTCCCTCACCTTCCTTCCATTTCATGTTGTCTGCCCGATTGCCCTGGCTGTGCTCCTGACAACCCGCTGAGCCCAGGCCTGCCCTGGTCACTCTGGGGAAGCTTGATGAACACTCAGAGTTTTAAGTTCCTTTCAACCCTAGGATTTGTTCTGGGCCAGGATAAAAACGAAACCAAACAATACCACAAGAGCCCTCAAAGCAATAATGAACATTTGCTTGCAACCTCGAGCATAGGGACTCACAGCCACAGTCACTGAAATGACAGGAGCGTCCCAGATGGTCATCCAGGGTCTCCCAGTGCTTATGCCAAGCCGGCACACTGTTCTGTTATATGTAGACTCAGTAGCTGTCACCAAGTTAGGGCCACAGTAACTCAATCTGTGACTCTTACAGGACATCTCCTATGAACTAGACGTAATTCTAGGTTTAGGGGACATTGCAATGAAAAAGGCACAGTACTTGACTCTAAAGGGCTGAAATTTTCTGTAAGGAACTAGTTGTGAAAATGAATAATTACCTGAACAGCAATGTCATTACTTTCAATGACACAACAGGCCTCAGATACACTTAGCAACCCGTCTCCTTGCTGACAGTGGTTTCTCCTTCCTACATTCCTGAGAAGCCTGGAGCCCAAGCTTGCCTGTCAGAGTATAGTGAACTGAACTGTGCTTCTTGTAGCCTCTATCTGGTCTTTTCATCTGAAACCCCACCCCCAGAATAATCAGTCTCTCTTGCATACAGCACCCCTCCAAATATCCACGAATAGTTGGGTGTCAACATGAAGATAAGCAAGAGTCTATCTGTTTCTTCTGAGGTTTTAAAAATAGAAAGTACCCCTTAGAGGTAATATGTCATTCAGGAGTCAGTTACAAGGCTGGTAGTGAGACTAGTCCCAAAGCTTGAGACAGCCCAGGGCACAGAGCACACTGCCTGTGAGATATATGGGCTGGGCAGAGCAGGGCAATAGCCAGCTGGGTTTTCCAATCTCCTTTGGCCAGCCCTCATGTCTCCCTCAGAAATGTGGGTTTTATAAAGGAGACATTTTCTTTGATGTCACCAGGACCAAGCTCAGAAATCCAGCTCATGGGTACCGTCAGAATGTGGACTCTACCACTGAGAAAATGCCCATGGTTTCAGGAACAGCTTGCTGCGATTCTGGCAATCTCATTCGTCAGATCTGAGCATAAAGACGCCTGCAGCTCCATGGGTCTGTGTGATTCTAGAACACCACCACCCTGCCCCAGACCCCTCTGTTGTAGACAGGCTGATCTGAAGTGTTGGCTCTGCTGGTACAAGTCTGCCATTGCTTTAATCAAAGGTACACTTACCTTGCTTGGGAACATGTTTACCAAAAATAGCTGATTTCTCAAAGAGTGGAGAGTGCTTGGGTCAGAAACACAAGCACTGCAGAACTGGGGTGAGAGCTCAGAACATGTGACTCCCAAAGGGTTGGGCTGGACCTCTCCCCAGCACCTGTCCCCTGTACTCAGGGCGCAACCTGCAAAGGCTGGGACATTGCCCTTAGAAGTCAATTTAAATTCCACTTAGTTCTTTGGGACCTATGTAGTCCCCGAAGTCATTTAAAGCTCAGAAAGTATGTTGTCCTCAGCTTAGAAACTTTGCGTCCTTCTGGGATAGCGTCCCTAAGATCCAATTATATGGAAGTTTGCTGACTGGGATTTTTCATCCTTTCCTTCCTACTCTTTTTCTCTCTCTCTTTCTCTGAACAACATAATTGGATCAGTGGTGTCCACAACTGTTTAATGATTACGTGACTCTTCAGGCCTCCTCCTCCGCTACTTTTCTTCAGTGCTGTGGCCAACAAGCCCCACCACTGCTATCCAGTCTGTGCTTCAGTTGTTTGGAGGGGAAGTCTGAGTGAAAATTTTATAGTCTGTACATTTTATCTTGTTGAGCACTGTGAAGCAACCGGCTATGATCTCCCTCAGTCCTCATTGGGCATCCAATAAAATGACTGCGTCTGGATTCCTCTCATCTGTGCATGTCTCTCTTGACCTCTTGGGACTCACTCACAGCATGTGACCCAGGACAGGATCTAGAGAATGGGCTTGTTCCTTAATTTATTTTTTATCCATCAATTAATTAAATTTTGAGACCAAGTCTCATGTTATCTCAGGCTCTTGGCTGGCCCTAAACTCCAGATCCTCCTGCCTCCACCTCACAAGGGTTGGAATTCCAGGCCTGGCTCACTGAGGCAGGGCTTGGCCTTCAGGGACTGCACCCTCTAGTGTCATGGAAACAGGCACACACAGGATGGCTCAGGGGTAGGGCACCTGCCTCCCTGGGAATCCATTCTCAGCACTGGAAAATGGGCAGGAGAGAGGAGGAGTGGAAGGAGGAAGAGGAGAGAAGGGAGAAGAAAGGAAAGACTGAGTTGGGTGGCTGTGGTGGTTTGAATAGGTTTGGCCCTGTATGCGCTTGTGTTTGAATGCTTGGCCTATAGGAAGTAACACTATTAGGAGGTGTGGCCTTGTTGGAGGAGGTGTGGCCTTATTGGAGGAGGTGCGGCCTTGTTGGAGGAAGTGTGTCACTATGGAGTCTGGCTTTGAGGTCTCCTAGGATGGAGCTAAGCCTCATGTGGCACACAGTTTCCTCTTGCTGCCTGTCTATCAGGATGTAGAACTCTCCAGCACCATGTGTGCCTACAATCAGTCATGTTTCCCGCCATGAGGATACTGGACTGAACCTCTGAAACTGTAAGCCAGCCCCAATTAAATGTTGTCTTAGGGTTTTATTGCTGTGAACAGACACCACAGCCAAGAAACTCTTACAAAAGACAGCATTTAATTGGGGCTGGCTTACAGTTTCAGAGGTTCAGTCCAGGGTCATTATGGCGGGAAACATGGCAGCATCCATCCAGTGGTGGAGAAGGAGCTGAGAGGTCTACATCTTGGTCCAAAGGCAGGCAGGAGAAGGCTACCATGTCTTACACCGGGCAGAACTTAAGCATATATATTACCTCAAAGTCCTGCCTCCACAGTGACACTCCTCCCCCAACAAGGCCACACCTTCTCCAACAAGGCCACACCTCCCAGTGGTTGCTACTCCCTGAGCCAAGCATATTCAAATCACCATAAATGTTTTTTTTTTTTCTTTATAAAAACTGTGGTCATGGTGTCCTTTCATAGCAATACAAACCCTAAGACAACGGCACATGCCTTTAATCCTAGGACTCTGGAGGCAGAAGCAGGTGGATCTCTGAGTTCAAGGTCAGCTGGGTCTAGCTGCCTAGCTACTATGAAATTTGTGAGGAGGCAGAGCCACCCCTCCTAGTCTAGAGCCTGCACTAACCTACTCAGCAGAGATGCACATCTTCTGCCTTCACTCCACGATGGAGGGAAGCCCTGCAGCCAGGAGACACTTGGGTTTTGATTTGTCAAGACAAATTTTAACGTGTCAGGCATCTCCTTGTTCCACATAATGTGCTTGAGTGTACGTAAATGTGATTTGCCAAGGATAAGTGATCTGAGCCCCAGACCCCTAGCGTTTCCCAGAGAGATGCATTTGTTGTGTTTTCCTGGCCACAAATGTGGACAGGATACCCCCTTGGAGTCACATACCTTCTCATGGCTCCTGGAAAGGTTTTGATGCAGTTCAAAGGATTTACAGATTCTGCCTGTAAGCAGGAGAAGCAGTGCAAGCTCTTACATAAGGGAAAGAACCAAACAAGGACGAGAGCAAGGGGTTGTAAGGTCAGGAAACCAGTGCTCCGAGGAGGGAAGACAGGGAGAAGGAGGCTGCCTCCAGATGAGGTGAGGAGACAAAGCCCCCTCAGCAGAGAGACCACACATGTAGACACATGGTGCATACAGGAGTGAGGACCCAGGTGGGTCTGGATGTCTGAATGCTGGGCTCTCAAACCATCCTGGCTTGACCCGCTCGTTCATCCTAGGTAGCCTAACTTACCTGGTCTTCCACATCTGCTACTGAGAGGCTTCTCAGGTAGTTTCTATGCCCTGTGCCAGGAAGAACTTCAGCCACAGGGACCCACTTGACCCAGAGACAGAGAGCAAACAGGCTGTCCAGTGGCAAAGACCCCCTAAACCTGTCTCTTAGGGGTCTTGAACCTCAAATACAAGGCATAGCCATTGAGCTAAGGAAGAGAGTGAGAAAGATGAAAAAGCATGGCAATGCAGGAGGCAGAGGCTGTAAGCTGGAATTGCGATAGCTGAGACTTGGGTACAAGGAGGAGAGCAGAGGCTATCAGTCCAAATGAGAAGCTGAGAATCAAGACTGGAAGGTGGGAGTGAGTGTAAAAGAGCTCCTGGCACCATGAGTCAGAATGCTCTGCTACAGAAGGGCGGATGGCAACTGCTCAGGCTCTGACTGACACAGCCAGAGAGCAGTGAGGGGAACCCAGAATTGTCCTACAGCCTTTCATGAAAGCAAGTGTGATAAAATGGAGGCTACAGGAATCCAGAGGGCAAAGGACAAAGATACTAGATATTACAAATGCTCATGTAGGAGGGTCCCTCACTGCTCACAATCCAAGTTCCCATCCACTATTATTCTAGTTGCTTCCAGAACACTCTCTCTCTCTCTCTCTCTCTCTCTTTTCCCTCTTCCTCTCTCTCTCTCTCTCTCTCTCTCTCTCTCTCTCTCTCTCTCTCTCTCTCACACACACACACACACACACACACGTGTTCTTGCTTGCTTGTGTCCTCAACAAGTAACTGTCCAGCCTTCCAAACATCAAATGGGGATGCTCCAACTTAAGTGAGCTGTGTCTCCCCACTTCAGATGCTAGTCAGAAGTCTGGTCCCCCATGCTTTTTCTTAGCCAGTTGTAATTGTAGTAGTGTTCCCACAACCTCCATCTTGGGCTCAGTGGTATACATGAATGGCTTGCGAAACCCATTTACTAGTTTAAATATCGTGTATTTGTTTCTGTGTGTTTACCACATTACCACAACCCTCACGCTCACTCTGGAGATTTGCTGGGAGCAATAGACAGCACAAGGTGTGAAAAGCCATTATAACGGTGCCTCTTACTTGCACAAATGCCTCAATGATATCAAAGCAATCTACCAAAAACTCCTCAAACACAGAAACTGTCACCAGTCGTTTATTTACTTGCAGACACCAGGGCAGCTGGATACAACAGAAGTACAGAAAATATGCACTGAAGTATCAGAGTCAACCACGAAGCTGCTGCACCCTGCCATCCAGACGGGCACTCCTCCTCCTCACCTGCACTGAGGCGAGCCTTTAAGACTCAGAGTCTGGCTTGTGGGGGAGAGAAAGTAGCCCCTTCTATTCATTGGCTAGAGCTCTAATGGAAAGACACAGATTGATGAAAGAAAAGCACACCACTTTATTCAACTCTTCATGGTGTAGAAGTTTTTTTGTTTTGTTTTGTTTTGTTGTTGTTTTTAAGCCTTTATGGGCTGGAGGAATGGCTCCGTGGTTTAAAATCACTGGAATCCCCTTCTAGCCACAGTGGGCACCAGGATTGCATGTGACATGGACAAATATGTTCACAAAATACCCATACACATTAAATAAGTAAACAATCCATAAATAGCTTTTTTATTAATAAGTGTCCATGTATATGCTCATGTCCAGGGGAGCAGGTGCCATCAGAGGGCAGAAAAGGAAGTATTCAGTCCCCTGGAGCTGGAGTTAGAGGTGGCTGTGAATCATCCGATGTAGGTGATAGGAACTGAACTTAAGTCCGCTGGACGAGCAGCACATGTTACTAACCACTGATCCATCTCACCCCGCCAGCCCCTCAGGAGCTTATCGTGAGAGAAAGAAAAGCCAATTCTGAATGTTCATTTCAGTAAGTTTGATAGAAAATGGAAAGTCATTGAGAATGACATCCTGGGATAGAAAGAATGAGCTAGTATAGTAATTAGGAAAACAGCCAGACTTATTTATTTCGATTTCTCTTGGCACTCTGTGCTGTCTGGTCTTAGGTCAGCGTTACACACACACTAGAGTCATATGACACACACGCTAGAGTCATATGACACACACGCTAGAGTCATATGAAAGGAGGAAGCCTCAACTGAGAAAATTATCTCCATAAGATCCAGCATATAGGGCATTTTTATTTTTATTTTTTCCTTTGATTTAAGTTTTATTGCATTATGNACTCTGTGCTGTCTGGTCTTAGGTCAGCGTTACACACACACTAGAGTCATATGACACACACGCTAGAGTCATATGACACACACGCTAGAGTCATATGAAAGGAGGAAGCCTCAACTGAGAAAATTATCTCCATAAGATCCAGCATATAGGGCATTTTTATTTTTATTTTTTCCTTTGATTTAAGTTTTATTGCATTATGATGAGAAAAGATACACAATTTCAATTTATCTGAATTTGTTAACATTTAAAAACATATTTTGAGGAATATGTTTACATCACATAAGGAATATGACTTACATCACATTCTTTCTCTTTTGTACCCCAACTCCTCCCAGAGACCCCCCCCAAAAAAAACCCTGCAAGACCTTTTGGTTTTTATCATATTCTTTAAAATTTATAAAATTTTGTAACAATAAAATAGAATATTATAAAAGCTTTTTGATATAAAAATCAATCAATTGAATAGTCTTATGTAGATGTTTGTCTACAGCAATACTGAAAATACATACATTTTTCTCGATATAAATTTTAAATAACTCCAAATATATTAATTATGTGATATTTTAAAATAATATATAACTATTAGTTTTTTAATGAGCATAAATAGATAAAGTCTTTTTGTTTGTTTTGTTTTTAGTAGACCTTAAAATCTTGGCTCTTACTGTGGTACAAACACAAAATAAGAACGGTTTTTGGACATTGGAGTTCATTGTAATAAGGCTGTACTTGAATGTCCCTCATATCACAAAATAGATGACATTCTGCTGCACCAAGGAATGAATTGTAGGCACAATTTTTGGATACAGATTTCCTGCTAAGGTCAAAGCTGTTTGACTTGAGTGATTGTCGTCATTCTCAGCCCACAGGGAACAGGTTACATTCATTTAAGAAATGCTGTGTGTATTAAGATGGTCTATCCATGAAGTCAATCATCAACTGTTTCAATGAACAATGGTTCTGCTTGGAGGGTGGCACAGACATTAGGTGAGGGTAAGGTTCTGGTTCATTGGCTGTGATGATTTTGAAAAGCATCCGTCTCAGAATAAGAGTAACTTATAAAGTCCTCTTCTTCAAAATTGATACAATAATTATAAATATCAAGCAAAGCCTTCAGGCTCACTCTTTGCTGTTCTCTTACAAGCCACCTCCCAAATTAATTGTCTACATTTCTTTTGGCTGTATAAATAATTTTGAAATATGTAAGCTATTCTGAAAACCATAGTATAGTGTAAAAACATCAAATAAACAATCCTATGAATAGAGAGGCTGAGATAGGAGAAGCATGATTTCAAGACCATTATGTGGTACACAGCAAGACCCTATAATGTACAAACAATCAGAAACTGTATATAGATTGTACAATATTGGAACTATTTCTTCCATTACCAAATTAGAGAGACCACAGGATGGCAGCTGACAAATTTCTAATTCCTCATATTTTTGAATTTCAATTGATTAGGACGTGTTGGTATTACTAATTTTCATATTAAGAGATATTAAGGAAAAGTGATTGTTACTTCCTGTTAATTTTCTTGGTAGAGGTGGAATTATGTTTGTGTGGGTTTGTTGAAAGATTATTTTCTTGCTTCTTCTGGGGTATAGTTTCACTCCTTGTGTTGGTGTTTTCCATCTATTATCCTTTGTAGGGCTGGATTTGTGGAAAGATATTGTGTAAATTTGGTTTTGTCATGGAATTGGGTTTTGATGATGCCAAGTAACCTTGATTTCTGTTGCTTATGTTCTTACACTTGCCT
>LR749919.1:856691-947344 GCA_902729485.2 Mus minutoides
GGCAGGCAGAGACAGAGCAAGGGTGGGCAGGCTTTCTGAAACCTCAAAGCTCAAAACTCAGATATCAGTGACACACCTCCTCCAACAAGGACACACCTCCTAATCCTTCCCAAACAGTTCCACTAACTGGGGATCAAACCTATGATCCTATGGAGGCCACAGTCATTGGAATCACCCACATCTAGGCTACTATAAGTAGCTACATAATTCGATCAGCTACTATAAACAAGTGTTTGGCAGATAGCATGGCAGAACCAGGGATGTTACTAGTGATGTAATTGTGTTGCTGCTAAGTGCCCCATGATCTGCAAAAGGGAGTGAGAATAGTCCCTGCCTGTAACAGTAGACATAAGATGGATAAGAGGATCTGAGATGCTGATGGGGGATATGTTAAATTCTGAGAATATCAGAAGAAGACACAGAAAATTTAGAAAGTAAATCCAGTTGTAAGAATATTAAAATTTTTATTAAAATTATATTTAAATCCTCTGAAGTGTTGTAAGAATGAATTGCCCACAATAAGGATATGTGTACACACCACACACACACACACACACACACACACACACACAGTTTAGAGACAGGACTCATTGTAACCCAGGCTAAGTAAGGATACTTCAAAATCCTGATCCTTCTGTCAACACCCCAGAATGTTATGGGCATGTAACACCTGGCACCTGGGCCAGTTTTAGAATGTTTTCTTTCTCTGTTTCTCTCTGTGTGTCTCTCTGTCTCTCTGTGTCTCTCTGCCTGTCTCTCTGTCTGTCTCTGTCTGTCTGTCTCTCTCTCTTCTTTCTTCTGCCTTAAGATGGGATCTCATATGTAGCCCTAGATGTTCTAGAATGTAAACCAGGCTGCCTTTGAACTCACAAGAGATTTGCCTGCCTCTGTCTCCAAAGTTCTGGGATCGCCTGGCCTAGGATACATGTTTTTAAAGTAGAACTTCATTTTCCTAACAGTAGTTTATTAAGCTCTGAGTTGTAGAGTCAGCCAATTAAACAGTTACCACAGTAGGTGCACAAGCCTGACATCTAGTGGCCATCCCTGCCAAATTCAGGCATTTACAGAGTCCAAGAGTGAAATTCAGCAGAGGTTCAGGTATGTAACTAACGCATTAGAACTCTTTCCAAAGGCCCTGACATGCTCACCCTGCATCGCTTCACACCTCCAGCGAAGGGCAACTCAGTGTTTCTAAATTATAGCTGCTTCATTCATGCCGCCCAGCAAATCTTCCTGGAGTTGTAAAGACATGCTCTCCAGTAGCTCCAGCTTCCAGTCCTTGGTCAGCTTTGTGCCTCTACACAGTAAACTCCAGATCTCTTTCCTTCTGTATATGAAGGCAGTCCTGATGATTGCAAGTCTCTCCCTCTAGAGCTGTAACAGCTCCAGCACCTCCATTTGTGCCAAAATCTCCGGGTATCTGCTTAATGCCAGAAAAATCAACAGGACACACAAAAACCAACAAATAGCTCCAATCAGGGTCAGTGGTTTAATTTGCTTTGTTGTTTTTCGGATGTTTTCTTGTTTTGTTTTGTTTTGTTTTCTAGAAGCCAGTCTCCAGAGAAATGTTTTATGAAAAATTCCAAATTTAAAGTTTCTCTGCTTCGGTTGAAACCTGCAATGCAGAGGCTGGAGACAGAATTTGAGGGGCTGGGGAGGCTCTCTGCTCAGCTGAGCCTTCATGCCCACCATAGTTCTCTGTTTCACCACCAGCCTCTAGTTAGATACAAGTCACCACTGCAAAGGAAAAAATGAGTTTTGTAAAAATAGTTGAGAAATAAAATAGAAACTTTGGGAGAGCATAGTCTAGAGATAAGAGTATGTCTAGTTCGCCAGTAAAGAGACATGCCCTAAAAAAATCTCAAATTAACTGAAAAGAAATGGAAAGTTTTTCCAGAGTTCCCCATCTCAACATATTCTAACTTCACATGGTTCCACAGATTAACGTCGATGGGGGAGGGGCACTCAGGGAGCAAAAAGCTTTAAGATTGTCCAAATTAGTTTAGAACATACAAAAGTTGTCTTCCAAACTCCTTTAACCAAGTCAGCAGAGCACAGATACCGAACATGATAAAGAACGAACAAGAAAGGAAAGCCTGAGGACCTTCAGGTGTGTGTGCCCTAGTGTGTGCGGCCTGTCAGTGTGGACACAGAAAGAGTAGAATTCAGCAGCTCATTAACAGAATAAAAACACTTATCTGTGTTTGTGTGATTGTGTGTTTGTGTGTGTGTGTGTGTGTGTTGAAAGCACATGCAGGGTGGGTGTATGCAGAATCCAGAAGAGGATCAGGAGTTTGGGTGTGTACAGTTTCCCCTTGGAAGCGGCTCTCACGGATGCTGGAGTTCACCTTTTTGCCTCGGTTGGCTGGCCAGAAATCTTCCAGGCTCTGCCTGTCTCTGTCCCACAACGCTGGAGTCACAACTCGGGCAGCGCGGCCCAGCCTTTTCCATCGATGCTGGAGATTCAAACTTCCGGCTTTATGTTTGTGGGGGCAGGTACTCCTACTCACCGAGCTTCTCCCTACCCTCCGTTTATTTTCAGTGTAAAGTGGAGCCATTAAGGACATCTGTGGCATACTTCCCTACTCTCCTAGGCAAAGGGAGGAAAATCATCTCAATAGACTCCCAATGTTACTTGAAAAGATTAAAATAAACTTTTGAATTTTAAATGATTTTCATAAATTATTGATGATTTTAATAGAACTAACTGGATGTTTCTAATATGCTAGGTTAGGAATTATAGCCAGCGCTTGCCCAGAAAGTAAATCAGATTCATTAGAACTTAACAATAATGTGGCCATGTCTGCTGTTACAACCTGGGGGTCTTGAAATGATTCCGTCTTGATTGGGTTCATATTCTCTGAAGTTAAAGAATTACAAGGCAGGAAAAATCTGCGTCAGAACAGGTGACTGTGGAGAAACCGCAAGCACTGCAGACAGAAACGGCAGCTGAAGGGAGGTGATCATTGGGGGTGGGGGTGAGGGTGAGGAAACTCACGCACACGCACACATGCACGCATGCATGCACGCACGCACGCTCGCACGCTCGCACGCACGCGCATGCGCACAGACACACAAAAAGAGCAACCCTCTGAGAAGCAGAGAGCAGACCCGGAAAGTGGAAAAAATACAGTTTCTTTTCCAAGTCTGGATCCTTAACATCTCTGCAGTTTTCCTCCCTATTCTAGCCTTGGTTAGTTTGAAAACAGGATAGTTGATGGGCCCAGAGTTGCTGTGTGACATGCCCTGGCCCAGCTTTGAACTTGTTGAGCCAGCTTGGCAGCATGCTGCTGAGATTTTTTGTCTCAAGTCTGGAGGCTGAGGAAGAAGTTGGCCATCTCGGAATTTCGCCATCTTTATTACCTAGCCACGCCCCCTCCTTATGCAGCTGCCTACCACAGAGTCCCTCTAACTCCTATTCTCTCATTTGAGGGCTCGTCCAAGACAGTCAACATATTACAGACTGAAACCCAAACTAAAGAATAATTTTAATATTGACAGCTTACATGTTAATGTGTTTATGCTCAGTTAAAACTGGAAATGAGCAAAAAAAAAAAAAAGAAAAAAATTTATTTTATTTTTAGTTATGTGTCTATTTGTCTGTCTGTCTGAGTGTGGATTTGTCTGTGAGTACAGTGCCTGATGAGGCCAAGAGAGGGCATCAGATCTTTCGGAGCCAGAGCAGAATGGGGTGAGCCTAAAGTGTGGGCTGGGACCTGAACTGAGCTCCTTCTGAAGGTGATGTGTGCTCTTTGCTGCTCTGCTCTTCCTCCAGTCCTTGTTCTGTGTTGTTTTTAAAGACAGTATTATATAGCACAGGCTAACCTTAACCTTGCTATTAGCCAAGGCTGTCTTGGAAGTCATCGTCCTGCCTTTAATAAAGCACTAGAAATACAAGTGTGCGCTCCCACCTGCACCCCAAGCTTGCAAAAACAGTTTTGTTTTGTTTTGTTGGATTGGGGATTGTTTTGTTTTCTTTAGGTTTTTTCAAGACAGGGTTTCTGCATATAGCCCCAAGTATCCCAGAACTCACTCTGTAGACCAGGCTGGCCTCAAACTCAGAGATCCACCTGCCTCTGCCTGCCAAGTGTTGGGATTATAGGTGAATGCCACCACTGTCCCGGCTCAAAAATGTATTTTTAAAAGCCACAGGGAACTGAAAACATGGCTCAGCAGGGAGAGGCTGCCACCCACCAACCTTGGCAACTGAGTTCAGTCCCAGGTACTGCATGGTGGAGAGAGAGAACCAACTCTTGAAAGTTGTTCTCTTACTTGCATTTGCGGGTGTTGCATGCACACACATGCTCACACACGCGCGCGCGTGTACACACACACACACACACACACACACACACACACACACACACACACACTTAAAAATAAATCTTACAGAAAAAAGACTGAGGTCAAGAAAATGAAGAAATGAATCAATACGTGGGATCTGGGAGCCAGATGGGACTATCTTGCCACTGGAGGACAGGTTTGTGGCGCCCCCTAGTGTCAGAATTGTTGGAAGACCTTTAGATGCATGGCTCTCCTTATCTTCTGGAAGGAGCTGGGAACTCTGTGTCCCCATGAAAGGAATGCCCAGGCTTGTTTTACCAGCCTTTCCTGGTATTAAAGGACCCAAACTGGGTAGTGGCTCACATCCCAGTTCCCACTGGGCAGAGTTCAGGACCTGTCCCTGTCCCAGGATGACAGCTGACCAAAGAAACCCCGCAGCAAAGACCCTGTGGTAAGACAGAACAGCAAACAGAACCCCGAGAAATAAGCCTCCTAAAGAACACCCAAGGAGACTGAAGTCCAGCACACACAAAAAAATGCCTTTGGGATAAAATAGTGGGTTGAACATCTGCACACAGTTAGCTAAACAGAGAAAGCCTGCTTCGATGCCTTCCCCAGGGAATACAAGGTCAGAAGGTTCTGTGGTTTCCTTCCCATGGAGGGTGGATAATAAAAAAGACCCAACTTATTTAGTAAAGGAAATGCGGAGATTTGAACCAGCTCCATCTCACCTCACAGCTCTCAGCTCCAGAAGTATTTGCTCTGCTACAGCCTCTGTGACTAAGAACAAAACCAAACCGTCTCTCAAGAGATTTTAGAACAAAATGGGAGAAGTGGTGTGAGCAGGGACTGATGAATTCCCCCATTCTTCTTCCCAGCTGTGGCAGCGGCGGCAGCGGCAGAGAGCCTTTCACCACCAGCAAGACTTAGTTCTTCAACCAAACAAAACTATGTGTGCCCAGGCTGGCTGAAGCATGCCAAGTCCTGTCTCTTTAAAAGTCTCCAAGTGTTTGGAAACTCCCACCCTGCTTCCCAGAAACACTAAAACTCACAGGCCTCACACAGGCCAGGTCTGGTTGAAGGAAAGCAGAGCCCTTGGAAGTGTGAGGGCCCTGGCAGAGGCTGTGTGAGCCAGAGGTTGGTCTGCAGCCTCCCGCTGACCACAGCTGAGTGCACTGGAGAACCTGGAGAAAGAGTTTGAGCTTCCTCTGGCTCAGCTCTCTCCAGTTACATACTTACCTGCAGGTCAGCAAGCCCGTCAAGGACCCCCATCACTCCAGCCTCGGCAGCTTCTCCCACTTTGCACACAACGACACCCCCACCCCTAGCTATCACAACGATGTTTTAACCCAAGGACATATCCTACAAGAAGTAACAGTTTGACTTTCTATTCCAGACAAAGATATATTTATGAGCCGACTTTTGGGAACGCCATAGTCTAGAAGGAGGCTGTCCTAAGGAACAAATGGGGTTGCTTGTCACAGAGGAATGAGTTTGGAACATATTGCCAAGCCAGACTGATAGACACACAGACTAGCTGTGTCTTCTGAAAACTTCCATGGGTTCTGCACATGCATTCCTTTAAAAAAACAAACAAACAAACAAACAAACAAACCCAAAATAACATGTTTGAGACGCTCATGTGTTTTGTGTATATTTGTCCCTAAAAGCACTTCCTGTGGTATAATTTTATTAGTTGCTTTCTTTTAGTGAAAGATCACCTTTACTGGCCTGAAATGTGAAAAACTGTTGAAGAAAACCCTGTCTTCTTCTTAGGGGCCAGAGAACTGCTCACTGGGAGAAGGTGACTGCCAACACCTCTGGTGACATGAGTGTGGTCCCTGGGAACTCAGACAGTAGGTAGAAAGAGAGAACCAAGCCCTGCAGGTTGTCCTCTGACTCACACATGGACATCAGGACACATGGACATCAAGACACACGGACATCAGGACACACACATGGCTGCCCAACCCCTACACAGTAAATAGACAATTTTTAAAAGAAGAGTGCTCTTTTAAAAGAGTGGGCTCCTCAGACCCCTTCTTCTGAGCCCTCCACGGTAAGTAATGGATGCGATGCATTGCTCTTTACATCCAAATGTGATAGACTTCCTAACATTTCTCATGCATTGTGTTCGGGCCATTCGGAGGTTGTGCTTTCCTACTTGTGTCATTGAGATCTCATGGGTCAGAATAACATGTGTAACTTTTCTCATTAAAATAAATGTGTCTGATGCTGGTGCTGTAACTCAGTTGCTTGCCTAACATGCAGAAAACCATAAGTTCATCTCTGAATGCTGCATAATAACCAAATATGATGGCAAGTGCCTATAGTCTCCAAACGAAGAAGGTAGAGGCAGGAGAATCAGGAGCTCAAAGTCACACTTAGCTACAGAGCAAGCTTTCATCCAGCTTGTAACAGGGGGCCCTGTTTCAGGGGCAGGGGGCGAGGTNAGGGCCAGCCAGGGCTACACAGTGAGACACTTTCTAAAGCAAAGAGGCAGAGAGGGCTGGAGAGATGGCTCAGTGGTTAAGAGCACTGGAGGCTTTTCCAGAGGCCTGGAGTTTGATTCCCAGCACACACATGATGACTCCCAACCATCGGATACTCCAATTCCAGGATATCGGGTGCTCTCTTCTGGCCTCTCTGGGTACCAGGCAGACATGTGGTGCACAGACACATATACATACAGAACACCCATATATATACTTTTTTTTTCAATTTTTAAGAGGGGAAGCTTTTTTTTCTTCACCTAATGCCCCTATCCCAGCAATGAAGTACCTCTACATAAACAGGCATGGTTTGGCATTAGCACTGTCCTGCAGAGTGGAACTGAATCATATTGTCCCTTCTGGGCTTTAGGCAACTATTTTGGGAACTGGTTGAAGTACCTATAGTTGGCACATTCTTAACCTCTGACAGTTAAGTGGAAATGACCTAGAGACTCACTGATGAAGGCCAGCAAAGAGTCATGTGACATAAAGGAACGCGTGTTCACCAGCAAGGATTGGGTTTAACCAAGGAAAGTGGAGTCTCCCAGTTATACTGCTTAAACAAGACAGCAGCATAGCTCTCTGCGAGTCAGCCAGAGCCTGTGATGTCACCCCTCAAAGCACACTCCTAGCTATAGCATGGAAAAGATGGGAAGCGATGGAGCCTATCTGAGGCAGATGGATCGCTGTAAGTCCAAGCCCCATCTAGACTACACAGCAATTTCCAGGTCAGCCAGGACTACCTAGTGAGACCCTGTCTCAAAAGAAAAGAAAAGAAAAAGAAGAGGAGTAAAGGCTGCATGCCAAGCATGCTTGGGAAAGGTGTCCATGAGGATCCTCTATTCTTCAGTTCCACTCATGTCAAGTATCAAGACTGCTTCTCAGCACCTTTTACTGTTAATCAAATCTCTAAGCTAAGGCTAGTTTTGATTCTTGCTGACTTAGTCTTTTAGCTTCTAAGTGTATATCAGAGCACCATAGACATAAACAACATTCAGTTCTTCCCAGGCTGGAAAGGTCAAGGTCATCCTGGCACCTGCTGTTATTCCCAGGAGGGGCTCCTTTTGGTCATCCTGGTTCACAGATAATAGTCTTCCTGTTTCTTGCTGTGTGTTCATGTGTGTGTATGTGTGTGTGTTCATGTGTGTGTGAGAGACAGAGACAGGCAGACAGAGACACAGACAGACAGACAGACAGACAGACATAGACTGAGAGAGAGGGCATATGTATATAGAAAGAGTGGCGAGAGAATGTATGTGAATATGTAGAGAGATAGAATGTGTGTGTAGAAAGAGAAAACAAAGAAAGACATGTCTCTCTGTGTATTCTGTGTGTATGAGGCAGGGAGAGAATGAAAATGTGTGTGGAGAGACAGCATTAGGGTCTCATATCAGGACATAATGATAACCTACTCACCTCCCAAAGGCTCCTCCACATAGCATCCTATTGCAGGAGAGACCTTCTAGAAATGAACACAGGAGGGTATAAACATTCTGTTTCCACAGCATTGTGTGATCGGTTTAAAGTGGAAGATTCTTTCATCATTGAAGAACAGGAGACCAAACATTGAGAGACGATCAGCAATCACTGTCACAAGATCCCCAGGGTTATATACTCACCGTGGTTTGTTTTTATGAAATTTTGTTCTTTGACAATTTCATACATGTATATAACGAATTCTCCTTACCTTCTCCCCACACACCCTCCCTTATCCCTCCCCACACCTCTGACAACCCCTCTCCTCCCTTTCAAATCTCTCCCTCGTATTTACTAGGTCCTGTCTTGTCTGGTGTCCTGCAGCATTTAACAGGAGCTGTCCACATGATCTTGGCTTGAACTGACATCAGAACATGGTGAGCTCGCCAGTGGGTAGACAGCTGGATACTATGCCTTCCCCTCTCCCAGAACCTGTTAGTTTGGTTAGCAGTAAATAGTAGAACTAGTGAGTGCCTTCCATCCTGAACTGGCTGGTAGAAGATCTAACTTATGTGTTCCTGGTTCTACAGGGACAGGTGCTGTGAGCTCATTACCACAGCCCTGTCACACCTACACTGTTTTGTTCTTGATGTAAGAGCTGCCACTGGGCCAGGCATGGTGAGTGCCATACGCCTGAATCTCGGCACTGAGGAGCTTGAAGCAGGAGGCTCTGAATTATAAGGTGTCTTAGTTAGGGTTTTATTGCTGTGAACAGACATCATGACCAAGGCAAGTCTTATAAAAAACATTTAATTGGGGCTAGCTTATAGGTTCAGAGGCTCAGTCCATTATCATCAAGGTGGGAGCATGGCAGCATCCAGGCTGTTGTGGTGCAGGCAGAGCTGAGAGTTCTACATCTTCATCCAAAGGCTGCTAGTGGAAGACTGACTTCCAGGCAACTGGGGAGAGAGTCTTAAGCCCACACCCACAGTGACACACCTACTCCAACCAGGTCACACCTATTCCAACAAGGCCACACCTCCAAATGGTGCCACTCCCTGGTCCAAGAATATACAAACCATCACACAAGGTTAGCCTGGGCTACACAATAAGACATATTTTTTTTTCAAAAGAGAAAAAAAGGGGGCTCTGGGAGCTGTAGTTTAATGGGAGAGGGTTGCTAGAATTCAGAAGGCTCTGGGTTTGTGGCCTCAGTACTACAAACAAAGCAAAGCAAAGCCCTGTACTTATGGAAACGTATGCAGCTAGTTAGGAAAAGAAATCAATAAAAATAGCTATTATTGCTTTTATTTTTATAGGCATTGATTTTCTCATAGTGACCAGGATAATCTTACACAACTACTAACTCATTATGAAATGGTCATCACAGGACTGAATTAGTTAGTCGCTGTGCCTATCCAGATCAGACCTTCTGAATTATGAATTCCTTGATAAAGTGTCTAACATGGTCTTTGTTCTTAATCCTCACTCAGGGTCTGATGAAGTGGGCACGGAATTATAAATTGACTGTGTGTATTTAAACAATAAGTTTGCATGTGAGAGTGGCTTCATTGACTATTTCCGGATAACAGGGATGTTTGTCATCTTCTGTGACATGCTTCCAAAATGTTGGGGAATAAAACATTCACTTGGGTATCTCAGAGATGAGGCATGCTTAGGCAGGATGTAATAACAACTCTCTCTGTTAGTAAATGGGTTTCCTGAGAAAACACTGCACCTCCTACCACACCAAAGACAGTGTGCTGGCTTCTTCCCTTTTTCAAGGATAGAGTCAATAGCTCTAGTAGACAGGGTCTTAGTCACTGTTATCACTGTGAAGAGACACCATGACCAAGGCAGTGTTATGAAAGAAAGCATTTGATTGGAGCTGGCTTACAGTTTCAAGGATTTAGTCCATTATCATCATGAAAGACAGCATGGAAGCCTGCAGGCAGATATGTGCTGGAGAAGTTGAGAGCTACATCCTGATCTGCAGGAAGAGAAGAAAAGAGAGAGACACACACAGAGAGAGACAGGGAGACAGAGACAAAGACAGAAAGAGAAACGGCCTGGCTTGAACTTTTGAAACCTTGAAGTCCACCCTCAGGGACACACTTACTCCAACAAGGCCATGCCTCCCAATCCCTCTCACATAGTTCCACTCCCTAATGACTAAGTATTCAAATCTATGCACCTATGGGGGCAGGGTAATCTTATTATTCATCACCACGGACATTTATCTTTGAGTTTTAGTTCAGGTCTAAGAGCTTCCCACAAGCTCACTCATTGGAGAAGGAAGACTGTCTTCAAGAGTTGCTGGAGACAGACTCACCAGAGGCTACCTGTGTTTGAGGCTTCTGCCCTGAACAGAGTGAGCCAACCTTTAGGATTCTATGAAGCTCTTGGGGAAGGAGAGGGGCCATGTCCTTCCTGCCTCTTCATCCAAGACTAAGCACTTCTGTTGCAGACAAATACTCTCACAGCTGCTTCCAAAGACCAGCATTCCAGGAACATTAGTAACCTGCAGACTTGATTCTGCAAGGGACAGATTGCAGCCACCACTCCCAACCCCTTAAAGAACATCTGAACTGTACTGCCCCTCATCACAGTGATGGCTTTTGGCTAGTATCCTGCTACTACTGAGTTCAAACCTGTTTCACTTAAACCCCAAGTGGCAACCTGCTTTAAGCTGTTTTCATTTTTTATTTTAATTGTAAATACATTTCAGAATATTATTATTGTATGCTTCTGGGTGCTTTGTTTTATGCATACATGATGATATTGTGTATCGCATACATGATATTGTGTATGCATGCATGATGATATTGTGTATTGCATACATGATGATATTGTATATGCATACATGATGATATTGTGTATGCATACATGATGATATTGTGTATGCATACATGATGATATTGTGTTTGCATACATGATGATATTGTGTTTGCATACATGATGATATTGTGTATGCATACATGATGATATTGTGTATGCATACATGATGATATTGTGAATCGCATTCACTTGGTGCCAACAGAGGCCAGAGGCATCACATTCTCAAAAGCTGGAGTTACAGAGGCTGTGAGACACCTGATGTGGATTCTAGAACCTAGGGTCTAGGAGATGTTCTCGTCATCTACGAGACTGACGTCTCAGTGGAGAAGTCGTGGTGTAAACTTCGGGGGGTGGATGGGTAAATTCCAATATGGGAGTTTATGACTTCCATACGGGTATTTAATTTTAAAAAAAGAAATTGAACAGACTTTTACATAGTCTTAATAAAGTAATTTACTCTTTATGTATCTGGAACATTGTGATTTGGCTTTTTCTTAGAGAAATCAATTCCGAGGCTGAGTGGCTAAGGGTTATTGTGGTCCTCCATAGGACCTGTAAGGTTGGTTACTTTGGGAAGTAACTTTTTGATACACCAAATGTTAAAATGATTCTACTTATTCTCATTTCATGTCTACGAGCTTTCTGTCTTGTGTATGTCCGTGTACCACTTATGTGCCTGCTGCTTGGTCTCAGAGGCTGAAGAGGGGGTCAAGCTGGAGTTTTGGAGAGCTGCAAGCCTCCATGTGGGTTCTGACAATCAAAGCCTATCCTGGAAAGACAGCTATGGTCCTGGTTTCTGAGCCATCCTCCATCCTATTAGTTGTATCATTAGCGGAAGAACTCGGTTCTCTCCCTGCATCTCCTTGGACAGTGGTTGCACTTCAGGGTCAGTGTTTACTCCTTTTTGAGTTCCACTTGGTGACCTTCTGAGAAGTGAGTCTCAGACAGTGTGCCACCAGCACCTCTGGGCATACACCGAAGAAGTCACTCTGACCCCAAGTAAAACCCAGTAGTTTGCCAATATTTTCACCAGTTAGGAATTAAAGGAATTTAGTCATAGGACTTGAAAATAAATTGAAGTCTCTTTTTAGCCATTTTTTGTTTTTAGTGGAGACCAAGATCTCATTCATTGCAAAGCCTTTTCCTAGGCATGAATGCCTGTGTTTGAGCCAGGAATCACAAGCGATTGACTATGACCCAGCACAGGGTGGGGTGGGGTTTCCTGGCACCTCTCTCTCTCTCTCTCTCTCTTTTCTTTTTTTTTGCAAAGGAAAAAACAACTGAGCAGAAATTGTTACTTTCAAAAGCTTTTTGTGGGAATGGAGATGAAAGGGACTAGTTTTTAAAAAATCCACTTATTGCAAGAATTATAAACATGATTGTGTGAAGCCAAAAAAAAAAAAAAAACCCAAAAAAAACAGTGTTCTAGGTCATGAGGCATGTGAGTTAGATTTTACCTTTAGGGGCATTAACTAACAAGGCAGCTTTAGTTTGCTAACTCTTTAATCTAATGGGCTCTGGATTCAAATGTTTACTTTTGAAATCTAAATATTTGCTTTTGCTGAAGCTAAGCTGAATTGCCTGAGCATGATCACCAGTACTGAGAAGACCGTCTGGTTGGAGATTGACACAAAACCTACTGTGGACCTTTAAGCAAATGTATTATAAATCACTCCCTTTTAGTGGATAATTTTACCATTATATAGAATAAACTTGAAAATTTGAATTTAATGAAATCTTTTTTTTAAAAAAACTAAAATTTTAAAGTTATCTTACAAAGTAATGGGTTTTGTTAGGCACACAAATCAAGTGACCTGAATAAATAAAAAGGCTAGCTATCTTATCTGAAAGAAACTCTAGGGCCAGAAATTCTCTGTTTGGCCTGTGGACTCCCAAGCATTTAATGTAACAGGGCCTGCTGAATCAAAGAAGACCAGGTACCTTAAGTTAACTTGATTTAGACTATTTTTTATTTAGGAATTTTGTGACCCTTAGGACACAAAAAGACGACGAGATTAACTTATATTTTATAGTTACTGTTGTCATTATTGTTCTCTGCTTTCGATATGGAATCTCACGGAACTTAGGGTGCTTATGTTGATTTTCTAACATTTCTCCCTTTATTTGAGAGATGTTTTTATTCCCCTGAGCTCAAGCACATGGGATGGGGCAGGCAGAAGAGGGTGTCTTATCCCCTGGAGTTAAGGGGTTGAAGGTGGTTGTGAGCTGCAGGACCAGAGTGCGAGCAACTGAACTCAGCTCTGGAAAAACCGCCAGGCTGAGCCATCTCTCCAGCCCCGCCCTTTATTTGGCCTGGGTCCTTGCACCTGTCTAAGGGCCCTCCATTATTTCTTATTTGTTTAAAATTTCTTTATACTCTTCTATTCATAAGCCTTTCCTTTTCAAGATCCAAATGCATTTAAGATTCGATCCTCTGACCCTTCTCAAAAAAACTAAGCTACTTCCTGTCCCTGGCAGAGGAGCTCATAGAGCTCGGAACTGAGAGCATAAATGAATCCCCCCACCCCCATCCCCAGCCCACCTCTAGCTCTTGCTTCCACAGATAAGCAAACTGTAGGAGCAGACAGCATGTCGAAGATTCGTTCATATCCAGGAAGTTCTCCCGATCAGTTCAAATCCCACTTCTCTTGGTTTAGAGCCAGGTCCCTCTAGCACAACCAGATCTTTGCAAGCTTATAGTGGTCAGTTATGAATATAGGAAAATAAGAATGAAAAATTATGTAGAAAATTGGGCACTCGTTTGAGAGTTGATTGTACTAAGAACTCATAATTAAATGTTTTAAGACGTGACAACACTATTTTAGTTATACTTAAAATAGTAACATCATTCTTAGAGCTATTCAAAATGTTTGTGGGTTGATAGAATTTCGGGAATTAACTTTGTAACTATGAGTGAGGTGCATGGTACCAGATAACTGTGTTGCAAATGGCCAAACAAGAGGTTCATGTGAGTATATCATACTCTGCGAGGTTTTAGTGCTTTTAGCATTTGTTGTTGTTGTTGTTGTTGTTGCTGTTGTTGTTGTTGTTGTTGTAAAAGAACAAGACTTACATTCTCAGCCCTCAGGAGGCTGAGGCAGAAAGATCCCAAGTCTGCAGTCAGCCTGGGTTGCATAGTGAATTCCAAGCCAGCTTGGACAATTTAGTGAGACCCTGTTCCAAAAAGCAAAAGAATAAAATAAAATAAATTTAAATATTAGGAGTTATTTAATGCCTGGTGGTGGAGGCAGAGGCAGAGGCAGAGGCAGAGGCAGAGGCAGGCAGGCAGATCTCTGTGAGTTCAAGGACACTCTGGTCTACAGAGCGAGTTCCAGGACAGCCAGGGCCACACAAAGAAATCCTGTCTTGAAAACAAACAAAAGTTATTTTATACGTACAAGCACCCTGGAGCATGACCGTTAAAAAAGAAAGATTTGGCACTTGCAACATCATGGATCAACCTTGAAGGTGTTACATTGGATGAAATAAGCAAGTCACAAAAGGAGAGAGAGCGACCTGCTTACAGGAGAGAACCCTAAGTATTGAATTCAGAGACAGAAAGGAGCAAGGTTGCCAGAAGCTACAGGGAGAATTACCTCTTAATCGGTTCAGAGTTTGAGGAGGATGGGCACAGTTACGGAGATGGTGGTGAAGGTTATGCAGCATTGAACATGTCCCTGGTACCACTGAACTCTCCACTTAAATGGAAGGAGATGTGAGATAAAGATGTGGCTCAGTGGGAGGTGGCCCAGCAACTACAAAGGCCTGTTCAATCCCTGCGGACAGGGAGAAGCAGTTAAAATGACCAGTTGTTGTGTTGCACATGACTTACCACAATTTGTAAAAGACATAGGGATTCCAGAGATGGCTCAGTGGTTAAAAAATAAATATAAAATAAGTCTCAAACAAAAAAAAAAGTTTAGAGGGAATAATTTTTCCTGGTTTCTCCAAACAGCTCAAGTGTGTAGCTTTCTAAACTGTACACAATAGTGGCCTCTAGTGGCCACTTGAATAAACTACAGATCCTTAGAAAGTTAATTCAGAGCCAGCCATGTCATTTATTTCTCCATTATCAGTGGTTATTAGATTTCCATAATCCACAGCCACAATTAATTTTTAATGACAATTTGTATGATTTTTCCAATATATAAAGCAACAACGATACCACCTACTACATAACAGAATAAAGTGCATTCTGTGCCTTTTAGGGATCTGCTTGCCAAAAAGTGAGGGTCAGAAACATGTGTCAAAAGACTCTATGTAGTGGGCTGGATCCTGACACAGGATCTTTCTTTAATCCAGCAACATGGATGCTCTGGCAGGGGATCACATCTAGAGACCTTCTAGCTCTATCTGATCTGGCTGGAATGTTGACACACCCTGGATTGCAGTATGCATGTTCTATTGTGCCAACATGAGATACCTGGAGAGACATGTTTTATATCAGGAAATGGGAAGCTGGATTGGAACAGAGTTCTGGATGAATCCTTTAGTATATATTTTAAAATAAAATTTATCCCTGAAGCCTAGTGATGAGGATAGTCATTTGGCATTAGAGTCCAAAGTACTGGCATACTGGATGCTGTGTGTGTGTGTGTGTGTGTGTGTGTGTGTGTGTGTGTGTGTGCATGCGCGCACGCACACATGCATGTGTTAAATGGTGCATCTAAACCTATGTTTAAGTCACCCAATAACTAGCAGTATGGTGGAGCCTCAGGATCTGGTTACGTTTTGAAGATTCCTATTAGAGCAGTGAGGTGGTCAGCTTGAGAGTCTGCTACACTTGCTGTTTCTGTACATGATCATACACCTGTTCCTTTATTTCTTCTGTTCCCACTTTTTACTTCATTATTTGCTGTAAGAGTTCTTTGTGTGCGAGGCCAAGTAGTGTTTCTCAGTTGCTATCCACTTTGTCTTTTGAGACAGGGTCTCTTAACTTGGCCTGGAGCCCACCAATATTAGGCTAGGCTGGCTAGCCAGCCAGCTATCCTCAAGGATCCACCTGCCTTTATCTTTCCTGTGCTGAGGTGACAACATTTGCCACCATACTAGGCTTTCTTAGAAGCGGGTTCTATTGATCAAACTTAGATGCTCATGTTTGTGTGACAAGCCCTGAGCACCTGAGCTGGGTCCTTAGCCTCGGTTAAGATTGTTGTTGTTTGTTTTTCTTTTTATAGAAAAATAACTAATGAACTAATGTGAACTTAGTGAATTTAATAGCTTATTTGTTTTTTTGTGGAGACTAATGATTCTGGTTTCCTGAGGTAGGAGGAATTAGACATTCGAACACTGCAGTCCAAGAATCGTAAGCTAGCAGAAATGCTAGATCAGCGGCAGGCCATTGAAGATGAGCTTCGGGAACACATTGAAAAGCTGGAGCGACGCCAAGCCACTGACGATGCCTCACTGTTGATTGTGAACCGGTACTGGAGCCAGGTAGCTACTTTGTCTCTTCCCTCCTATTCAGATCAGCCTTCTCATCCTTAGAGCTCTCTTAGTTTCCCAACTTTTGCCCTTCTTGGTTGTTTACTGCATATTTCCTTCTATAGTTTGATGAAAACATCCGCATCATCCTTAAACGTTATGATCTGGACCAGGGTTTGGGGGACCTACTCACAGAAAGGAAAGCCTTGGTTGTGCCAGAACCAGAACCTGACTCTGATAGCAATCAGGAACGCAAAGATGATCGTGAGAGAGGCAAGTGTTTGCGGGGAAGTCTGTCACTGCGTTAGTTACCTGGTTTGTGGTTGAGCTTCGCTGTGAGGCTCTCCAGTTGAGGGGGACAGTGGATTTTGCTATTTCTAGCTTTAAAAAAAAGCCTGGGGGCACCTTTTTCTCTCCCTGTGTCGTTGGGAGGTATTCTGTAACTGTATTAGTTACTATATTTTTGAAGTTGAACTTGGCTTTGAGGCTCTCCATTTGAGGGAAAATTTGCTATTTTCAGATTTATAATTTGGGGGGGGCTTTTTTCTCCCCATGTTCTCAGGGGATGGGCAAGAGCCAGCTTTCTCTTTCCTTGCTACTTTGGCTAGCAGTTCCAGTGAAGAGATGGAATCTCAGCTTCAGGAGCGTGTAGAGTCCTCCCGCCGTGCTGTGTCCCAGATTGTGACTGTCTATGATAAATTGCAAGAAAAAGTGGATCTCTTATACCGGAAACTGAACAGTGGAGGTGAGGAGAGAACCAGGAGTCAGGGATCAGTGGGAGGCAAGAACTCAGCTCTGGGAGGCTCAGAGTGCAGCTCAGGAGTAAGGGAGAATGTGGCTAGGGGTGTGGCTTCTATTCCAGCACCAAAACGAGGAAGAGAAGAGAACTCGTTTTAACGAAGTTCCTTGGAGTTTTAAACCTTGTGACTGTCAGTGTAATCCATGACATGTTAACTATATACTTTCATAAGTAGCAGAAGTAGACTGTTCTGACTTCAGATGGTGAGTTTTAATGTGTTCTTTTACCTTTGGTGTGTTTAAAGACAGTTAGATGAGGTAGTGAGGTAGTAAGATGACCCTGTGTTTTAAGAGATAGAATAGGAAACCAATGGATGAAAAAACCTTAAAGTAAAATGACCATTTGGAATACTTACTGTTATTGAGTTTTATTACTGAAATTATGTTCGTACAGAATAGGAAGTATACTAAAATGATTAAAGATCTTTAGTCATTTGTGACAGATCTCTTTCTCAAATGCAGATAAAATGCCTTTATTTCAGGTTTTCAACATTAGCCATGGTCTGGTTACAGTATCTTTTAAGAAGATTTATTGTATATGTGTATGTGAGTGTATAATTACAAACATGGGAGTGAAGGTAACTGCGGAGGCCAGAGAGGGCAACTTGAATGCAGTAGTATTGATTTGTAATTCTCAAAAACTCCACTCCCTAAGATGAGATGAGAGGCAGGGACTGGGCATACCTGGAAGCTTGAGGGCCTGACATATGACAAAAAAATATGTCTCAAACAAGATGGAAGGCGAGGACTGATGCCTGAGGTTGTCTGGTCATCTCCACATACAAGCTATGGCAGGGGTATGCGCACATGCAGCCAGACACCTCCCCCCGCCCCCACACACAACCAACCTGATTGTAGACTGCTCAAAAGTCAGCTTAAATACAGAAGTTTCTATCTTGTTCTATAAGGATTATCGTTTCTGGATATGTAGCTAGAGAAAGTTGGTAGTAGATGTTTCTGTTTTAAATTCTTATTTTCTAAAGTATTTGATAAAGGTTGTTTTCTATTTTGAAAATCTTGATGGTTGTGGTCTTTCTAGGGAAATGATGCTTTTTCATAGGTAGATTATTAAGTCTTATTTTTGTTTGTTTTTGTCTTTGTTTGTTTGTTTTATTTTGTTTTTCGAGACAGGGTTTCTCTGTATAGCCCTGGCTGTCCTGGAACTCACTTTGTAGATCAGACTGGCCTCGAACTCAGAAATCCACCTGCCTCTGCCTCCCGAGTGCTGGGATTAAAGGCGTGCGCCACCACACCCGGCAGATTATTGAGTCTTAACTGACTGTCCTTGTGAAAGGACAACCTTAGCAATTGCCTGTCGCAGTCTAAGAACTTTTATTTCTACATTTGGGTGATGAATAATTTTTCTTTTATAATGGTATATGAGCAAGAACTAATTTTATGAAATTTGGAATGCTTGACTCAGTCCTTTTGTTATGTTTCTGAATGTTTGTCTTTGTGATATAGTTCTGTAAGTTGCAGGGTAAAGTAGAGACAGCTGAGTCATGAGTATCCGTCTTGGAGTCCATGATTGATGACCTGCAGTGGGATATTGACAAAATTCGAAAAAGAGAACAACGTCTAAACCAGCATTTGGCTGAAGTCCTAGAGTGGGGTCAGTGCTGTTTGTATAGGTTTTTAAAATGATTTAGGAATGTATTTTTTATTCATGTGTATGTGTGTGTTGTAGGGAGTGGCAGTTACTCTGGAACGGCAATTGCTCTGGAACGGCAGTTGCTCAGGAATGGCAGTTGCTCAGGAATGGCAGTTGCTCGGGAAAACCCGGGCTCCCTCTTCAGGCCCTCCTCAGGCAATAGCCTCTCCCGAATGGGCAATATGCTAATGAGGTGTGGCTTGTGACACCAATGAATGGGTAATATACTAATGGGTGTGGCTTGGTGCACCAATCCACAACCACTACGACACCTTCCCCCCTTCCCTGGGAGAGTATAAAAGCAGCAGCTCTTTTGCTGTCCTGGATCCTGGGAATCAACTATCAAGGTGCTCCAGAATAAAGCTGACTGAGAAGATCCCGGTGGTGGCATGTCTTTCTTGCTGGTAAAGGGAGTCTGCCAGCAAGTGGTGCCGAGAACCCAGGAACCGAAGATGATCTGAACTGAAGAAGATCTTCGTGGGATCTGAACTCTTCAGGAACTGAAGATTATCTTCGTGGGATCAGAACTCATCAGCTACGGAGTGGCAGTACTGGTAAACTTCCTGGAATATTTTAGAGAGGTTATGCTTCCCTATATTGTTGACAGCAAAAGGGAGGCTAGAACCTATTCTTAAATATTAAGGGGGAAGAAGAAAAAGGGATTTACCCCTCTCTCAAGGAATTGCAGCTTTCCAACCTCGACTCCTCTTCAGAAGAAGAGGTGGATGAGGAGGCTGTTAAATATGAGGGAGCAATAGCACCTAGATGATAAAGGGTATTAGCTCAAAAGTAAAGCAACAAAAGGTCAGAAGAAGATAAACCTCAGTAAAGTTCCCAGGTAAATGGGACAAGAGAAAGTTCTCAGGTAAGAGACAATAAAGAAAAGGAGTGCAGTTAGAAAAGGAGTAAATAATCATGGGCGCTTCTCATTTGCACCCAATTTTTTTGGCTCTTCAAGAGCTGCTTATATCAAAAATTTTAAAAATCAAACAATCCACCCTTGAAAGGTTTTTGAAGGAGTGTGATACCGTGGCCCCTTGGTTTGCGGTATCAGGGAGTCTTACTGTTCTCTGCTGTGACAAACTTGGCAGAGACCTAGATTTTGCCTGGAATCAGGGCACATTGAAAGCAAGTGTGGAACTAGAGTGGATGCTATTGTTTTTCTTAGGATTTTTGGGACCAATAAATCTTTGCAATTGCCATCCACAGTCATGGAAAAGGAATGTTTTGTTTAATGTATCTTTGAAGGGTAGCTTTTGTTCTCCTATAAAAAGAGCCCATGTGGGATGCATCAGATGGTTTCTTTGGTATCAGGATGGAGTCCTGTGGCTTATTCCAAATATGGGCATCCCACAAGTAAAGCAGCACCTCTTCAACCTAGGTGGACAGCTCGATGCAGAGCTGAAAGAGAGTGGCTGTTCACCTGGACAGGATGTTAAGATTAATAACTATAGTTTTTTGAGATTATTTAGGAGCCAAAGTAGGAACAAAACAGATAGTGCCACAAAAGGTAGAGTTTAAGAAAGATAATTTGAGGACTTTAAATGATTTCCAAAGATTATTAGGTGACATTAATTGGGTTCGATGTTACCTGAAGGTGCCAAATTATGAATTAAAACCTTTATACAGTATTCTAATAGGTGATTCAGCTCTTGATTCCCCTCGGCAACTAACATCGGAGGGGAGAGCAGCATTGCAGAAGGTAGAGGAGAGGTTGCAATCTGTGTTCTTGCAGCGATGGCAAGAAGAAAGACTATCCTTAGCCCTTTTTACTTTAAATTTTGGATAACAATGGTCTTTCAGCAGCTGACAGGCAGGCTGCCATAATTCCTATACATTCACAATATGTTAAATGGAAAGATGTGTTATCCAGGTCATGGCTAGGTCCAGATCCTGTCCTTTCACAGTCTGGGGGAAAGGTTTGTGTTTTTCCTAGGGACAAAGAACCAATTTGGATACCTGAGAGACTGATACGAAGAGTGCCCCCTCCCTTGGAAGATGCAGCAGAGAAAAAGATTAATGAAGAAACACCTACATCTATTGATACTCCTGATGAATTTACAAATGGGTAATATGTTAAAATTATGGGCTGTCGCCCGCACCTGGCCAGTCCCTATGCCAGTACATAGTACTGAAAAAAAAATGGAAGAACTATTTCAGTTGATTTTCCTGTGTTTCCCATTTTAAGAATTTGTGTATTACCCCACTAACTGCTGATGTTTGAAAACTTTAATTATAACAGGGAGTTGTCCGAGTATCTTCAAGAGAATTGGAGTGCGGAGGCAGAACGACTGTCCCGGAAGCTCCTTATCCAGATTTCCATCCTGAATGGCACCAGAGTCAACCCTGACACCTTGAGAGATGTCACCTCTTGGCTGTCCAATGCCTTTTCCTTTTCTAAAGAATGGGCTAGGGTGCTACTTTGGGGTGTCCTGGTGTTTGCAGGTTGTGTACTTTGCCTCTGGCTGTTATGTCGTATGGGACGTACTCAGGCTTGGCAGAAGGCTGCTGTTGTTCGAGCCCTGATGGCCATAGACGAGGGCATTTCGCCCGAGTTCTGGTTGGCCTCTCTTAAAAGTCTGTAATGATTTCCTAGCAGACTGGTTTTCCGATACTTCCCTGGTTTAGGGACAGACCTAATGACTCCCACTATACCACCTCAAAGGATGATGGAGTAAGGAAACTCAATTTTGCTGACAGAGTGTCACAATACAGTGCAGGGGATGTTCCATACAGGATAGATTCCTTGAGAGCATGTCAAATTGCATGGAGGTTTCGTGTCATCTTGACCTATCCTCCCCCTGATAAAAGGATACGGAGACGGGTACAATATCTCACAATTGATAAACAATTTGACCTCTGTTACAGCCAAGTCCACCAGCAACGTGCTGGTGGCATCTCCTCCTACTCCAGATCTATGCAGAGACAGACTGGTGGTCGTGTCTAATGGTAGCCCGATTTCCTATCAGTCACTTATCAAAGGCTGCTCCCTCAGGCTGGGGTGTTCTCTGACCAGATTTGCAGGACTTCATATTTAATTAATAAAGAGGGGGGAGATGTAGGGAGCGGCAGTTGCTCCAGAATGGCAGTTGCTCAGGAATGGCAGTTGCTCAGGAATGGCAGTTGCTCAGGAATGGCAGTTGCTCGGGAAAACCCGGGCTCCCTCTTCAGGCTCTCCTCAGGCAATAGCCCCTCCCGAACGGGCAATATGCTAATGAGGTGTGGCTTGTGACACCAATGAATGGGTAATATACTAATGGGTGTGGCTTGGTGCACCAATCCACAACCACTAGGACACCTTCCTCCCTTTCCCTGGGAGAGTATAAAAGCAGCAGCTCTGCTGCTGTCCTGGGTCCTAGGAATCAACTATCAAGGTGCTCCAGAATAAAGCTGACTGAGAAGATCTCGGTGGTGGCATGTCTTTCTTGCTGGTCGACGGAGGCAGGGAGGCGTGTCGCAGTGTGTGACAGAGAATATGCCATTATGTGTACAGATGCCTGTGGAGGCCAGAAGAGGGTATTAGATCCCCTGGAGCTACAGTTATATAGGACTGAGTAGCCAAGCATGAGTACAGGGAGCTTCCAGCTGGGCTCCTCTGAAGAGCAGAAAGTGTTTTTAACTGCTCAGCCACCATCTCTCCAGTTCCTCCCATCCCAATATAATCTTTCTTTTTGTTTTTGAGACTTTCATAAATGTATACCATGTATTTTAATCCCATTGATCCTTCATCCAATTTTTCCAGAACGCCTCTCCATATGTTCCCCTCTCATCTTAATATCTTTTTTTTTAATAACCCACTGACTCCTATTTGGGTTTTATATACTTGTGAGTGGGCAACATACCAAAGGCCACAACCCCAAATTAAAATGACTTTCCCTTAACAGCTATCAGCTGCCAATAGCTCTTCAGTCAGGGGAAGGTAAACTCTTCGCTTTTCTGTGCTAGTATGTTGATTAATTTGATCTTGTGCAGGCAGTCATAGCTGCTGTGAGTTCATAAGCACAGCAACCATGTCATATCCAGGAGACACTGTTTAGCACCAGTCCTCCCCTCCTAGTGCTTAATAGTCTTCCCCAGCCGTGTGTGTGTGTGTGTGTGTGTGTGTGTGTGTGTGTGTGTGTGTGTGTTCTCTCCCCTTTTTAGCTGAGCACTTGATTGACACTTGTTCTCAGAACTTTAACTATTTGACTGGTTGTATGTCTGCGGTAACTAACATCCACTACAAACAAAAGCTTTTTAAGGAGTCATCTTTCTCAGAAAGGATCAGCCAGATGCTGCTATTTGAGGAAGAAACATCATTTGAATGACCTGGTAAGACAACTGAAGTCTTCCAGCCTCTCAAAGAGTTGTTGTCTTCTCTGTAGGTGAATTCAAAAGGCTATAAAGTATATGGAGCGGGGAGCAGTCTCTATGGAGGCACAATCACCATCAATGCTCAGAAGGTAACATTTGTTCCCCCTGGGACATGGGGCTTCACTGGGAACAGGCCTTGTGCCTAGGGCCTGCATTGGTTCCCAGGAGACAGTGGCATTTGCAGGAGTGGAACAGTGAACATGGGAAGCATGAAGTGGGGTGATGTAGTTCTTTTCTCTTTATTCTCACTTGCTGTTTTCTTGATCCTTTGTAGTTTGAGGAAATGAATGCAGAGCTTGAAGAGAACAGAGTTGGCTCAGAACCGACATTGTGAGCTGGAGAAACTTCATCAGGACTTTGAAGAGGTCACTACACAGAATGAAAAGTTGAAGGTAGGCACAGCTCTGAAGGACAAATGATTTGTTCATCAACTTGTGAACCTGCATACTTTATGAAGAACAAGAAAAAATGTGGCCAAATTTAGCCTCTTCCATGATACAGCTCAACAAATTAGGTGTACCTTAACATAGCAGAGGCCATTTGTGACCTGCCCAAAATTTAGTTGCAAAATTTAGTCAAGGCCAGTCTGCTTTTGCTTTTCTGGTCACTATCATGCAGAAACTTAATTAGAAAAAATGGGCAAGAATGGGAAAAAGGCTCCAGATTAGAACAATTGGAGAGGAAGTAGCAAAGCTGTCTCTGTTTGCAGGTGCCATGATATTACTTATAGGGGTCCCTGAGAGAACTAGAAATGAGTTCTGAGAAGTTAAAGAGTGTAAAATCACCAACAACAGACTTGATGGAAGTGATCTCATTTTATATAGCATTAAAAATAGTACATTTAACCAAAGATCAGTGTATAATGAAACTGTAGATGTACAGTGGAATGTTTTTCGGCTTTGAAAAAGGAAATTTAGTCATTTGGGGCAGCATTGATAAACTTGGGGGGACATTATACTAAGTGAAATAAGGCAGGTAGAGATAGACATATAGTGCTTGAAATATATGGTTGCTAAGAAAGTGGATCTCATAGAAGCAGAGAATAGACTTGAAAGGAAACATAGTGGCTCAAGACCAAGTTCTCAACACAAAGGGGATTTATTTGCCTCAGAGGGACGAAGGGCAAGGAATAAGAGACAAAGACAGGAGAGAGAGAGGGAGAAATGAGGAGAGGAGAATGAGGAGAATGAGGGAGAAGGGGAAGAGAGTAAGGAAGTGGGAAGAGTGGGTTTTGTTCCAGAGAACAAAGAACTGCCTCTGGATAGAGAGGAGGTCTTGGGACATAGAAAAGTGACAATTTAAAAAAGTAAGCAGGGAAACCCAATATTAGGATGAGGTTTTCGTTTTAATTGGGCATGTTAATTAGATGAGCCAAAGGGGGCTTTTGATTGTTGGACTTTAATACTTTGATAGGTGGACCATGGCAGTCAGCCTTAGGAGGAAGATGTGGGCAAATAAGGGAATAAATAGGCTTTGGTGGCTGCTTTAGGAATGCTATCTAATGAGATGAGGCAGAGGGGACAGAGGGAGAAGGGCAAGGCCTGCCAGTTCCCACCGTTTTGTTTTATTGGTTTGATGGGTGTTGGGTAAGTAGGTGTTTTTCTTTCTGGCTGCTTCCTGCTGACATTGGGACATTATTGGTAGAGGACACAGGAAGTTAGGTTGCTGGTTAAGATTGGAAAGAACAGGCTATATCAGTTAATGATAGGAATGCTTAGGAGAAACATAACCATTTTTGCTACCAGTCAGAATTATTTTCTCTGTGACCATTAACAAAGAACAGCTAGTTACTGGGGTCTTCATCTGTGACTTAGAACAAATGTCCTGGTCAGGTCAGTTCCACTCAGCTCTTCTAGTGGCTTTTATTTGAGTTGAAACAATGTAAAACACATATCAAAATAGTTCTGGGTGACCTAGCTTACTCAGGGACTGAGTTTTACCCAGGAGTGGTAGTCTAGACTTCATAATTTTCTGAGTAATGGTTTCAAGTATGTGGAACATTGGTGAGTTACTCTCCCACGGCTCTACTTGTGGGGCATACATGCTTCCCTCTGATTCTGACTTGCCTTTTCGTTAGGCCTTCCTAAGGTAGAGTTGCGGAGTGCAGTGGAGGAAGTGGTTAAGGAAACCCCGGAGTATCGCTGCATGCAGTCACAGTTCTCGGTCCTGTATAACGAGAGTCTACAGTTGAAAGCTCTCTTGGCTGGCCTCGAACTCGTGATCCTCCTGCCTCTGCCTCCTTCAGCAAATCCTACTGGCATGCACCACCACAACCGGCTCCATCCCATAATCAGTCATTAAACTCAGACACTATGGCATAGGACAGCTAGTGCCTACTTAAGGGACCCTGATATAGCTGTCTTGTATAGAAGTGGATGCTCATAATCATCTATAAGAGGGAACACAGGGCCCACAATGGAGAAGCTAGAGATAGAACCCCAGGAGCTGAAGGGGTCTGCAACCCTAGAAGACGATCAACAATATGAACTAACCAGAACCCCCAGAACTCGTGTCTCTAGCTCCATATGTAGCAGAAGATGGCCTAGTCGGTCATCATTGGGAAGAGAGGCCCCTTGGTACTGCAATCTTTATATGCCCCAATACAGGGGAACGCCAGGGCCAAGAAGTGGGAGTGGGTGGACAGGGGAGCAGGGAGGGGGAAGGGGGAAGGGGACTTTCGGAATAGCATTTGAAATGTAAATTAAGAAAATATCTAATAAAAAAAAATGGAAGAAAAAAAAGAAAGAAAGAAAGAAAAAAAAGCCCACTTGGATGAAGCTCGGACCCTGCTTCATGGCACCCAGGGTACTCACCAGCTCCAGGTTGAACTCATTGAGGTAACAGCAAACTTTTCTTTGTTTCACTGGTGGGTATGGAACCTGGCACTCTATCACAAAGCCAACCATTCCCTCTCCTGCATTGCCTTCTCTATATGATTGCCTGACTAATGGATTTTGTGGTTTTACTTTCATGTATAGTTAATATCTCATTCATCCAGTGGGTATAAGTATAAGACAACAGAATATTGCCCTCATGGATCTTAGAGTCTATTGGGAGAATGCTGCTCACTAGGATGCTACATGATTCAGTGGTAGTTGTCCTAAGATGTGGTGATGGAGAGACAGAGCATCTCATTTGTCTGTGACCTCTTCCTGATGAGGAAGTGAGTGGACAGTGAAGTTTGCTAATAGAAGAAGGCATGTGCTCCAGCAGACAGCCTTCATGAAGCTGTGCCTATGGCTCTTACATTAGAAGTAGGCATGTGCTCCAGCCATGACAGCCTTCATGAAGTTGTGCCTATGGCTCTTACATGTGGGATATCAAGCAGATAGTGTGCCATTGTGACATTCAGTGCACATTTAGGCAAATTATTTTGAAGGAATAACTTTTACTTTGGTATTTATGTTCACTTTTGTGTTTTCTATACTCCTTAAGGTAGTATTTACAGAAGTTAGAGTTTTCATATATGTTGACTAAATAAATTGATGCTAGTTTATGTTTACATCTGGACAGTTTATGGTTAGTTCTCCAACTGAATTGTAATCTCAGAACTCAAGGCCATTTTTTATATTTCTTCAGTGCTCTGCCAGGTTATAAAGTCAATGCTTCTAAATTACATCTGGTGTTCTTTTAAGTCATGAAATGGAAAATTTCAGAGTCAGCCTTCTTTTCTTAGCAGTGTTTTATCTTTTCAGACTGTTACAGATTGAATTTAGAGATAGAATAAAGTTGTATGAATGTCTTCCTGGTTCTTTATCTGCAGCGAGATGAGGTTAGTCTGCATAAGAAGCTGAGAACTGAAGTCATTCAGCTGGAGGATACCTTGGCCCAGGTCCGCAAGGAGTATGAGATGTTAAGGATAGAGTTTGAGCAGACCCTTGCTGCTAATGAACAAGCAGGTATAATCATTCTTGCCCTACCCTGTGTTCTATCTGTTGTAAGCTCCTTTGAAATAAAACTTGATTCTTGAGCCTTAATTCTTAATGCTAACCTCAGAAGACACGAAGTAGTACCTGGGATGGAATTCTGTAATTGATTTTGAGCCACAGCCTGGGTGGTGGTTTTAAGTCACTCAAGCAGTTTGATTTTCATCCTCTGAGCAGGAGCATTTCTTTTAGTAGTACCCCCACTTCTTTTCAGAAGTTCCTGATGTTCCCTGAGCTTTCTCTCCTTGACCCTTTCCCCCTTTTAAGGCTCCCAATATTGCTGCTGCCGTTTTTCAGGCCCCATGAACCGGGTGATGCGGCATCTCATTAGCAGCCTCCAGAATCATAACCACCAGCTGAAGGGTGAGGTCCTAAGATATAAATGGAAGCTGAGAGAGGCGCAGTCTGACCTGAACAAGGTGACCTGGAGCAGTGGATAAGCATTGTTTACCATGGTGATGGTAAGGGCAGTATGAGTAAGGGAAGCATTATACTCTATAGAGGTGATGTGCGTCTTTCCTTTCTTTGTCTCCTAGACGCGTCTTCGCAGTGGCAATGCCCTCCTGCAGTCTCATTCTAGTACTGAGGACCCCAAGGATTAACCCACAGAGCTGAAGCAAGATTTTGAAGACCTAGTCACTCACTCCTTAGCATCGAAGGCATCTCAGGAGGATGAAGTTAAGTCCAAACGGGATGAAGAAGAGAGAGAATGAGAAAGAAGGGAGAAAGAAGGAGAGCGAGAACGAGAACGAGAAAAGGAAAAGGAGAGAGAACGAGAGAAACAGAAACTGAAAGAGTCGGAAAAAGAGAGAGATTCTGTTAAGGATAAAGAGAAAGGGAAACATGATGATGGAAGGAAGAAGGAAGCAGAAATTATCAAGCAGTTGAAGATTGAACTCAAGTAAGTGATGTTGATAGGGATTCAGAGCCTGGACCTAAGAATGGAATGTTTGCTTTCTGGTTTGGCTCACCCAAGCATTACACAGTATTTTAGATGTAGCTGAGTGTACAGTTAATGTGGCCTCAGTCTGAGGTGTAGCCTGCCTGCCACTGTACGGTGCTGCTTAGTGGTTAGGTGCCAGGCAGCCCCTGGCTGGGCATTTACTTCTCTTGAGTCCATATTAAGAGAACAGGTAACACATTGAAATAGTGCACCCGAAAATTATTGGAAATTGACTTGCTTTTAATTTAAGTAAATTACGATATCACTTTTATTTTAAATTACCCTACATCTCTAATCTTAGTGGTGTCTGGTAATTTATTTGCAGTTGGCAGGTTTGCTTATATACTAGTCCAAAACCAAGAATTCCTTAGGCAGTTTCCTCCTACAGAATTTAGACAGAAGGATACACTGAATTGGATGCTGCATTACTTTTGTCCCAACATAACACATTTTCCTTTTTGCTCCTCCTTAACCAGCAATGTTCTGGTGAAACTAGCTCTTCTGACTCTCTCTCTTTTTTTTAATGGTTTATACTGTGTGACATTTGAATTTAAGGGTTTGATGTACTTAAAGTGTTTGAGCTCAGATGTAGTTACACTTAATAATTTAGTAAGACAAGAAGTGTTAGTGTCAGCTGATGTTTACAGCTGCCATTGTCAATCCTAGGATTAGGAGTTTATTTTACCCTTTCAAAATTTCCTTCTCTTTGTTTTTTTTTTTTTTTTTAAAGGTAAACTCATTTCCCCCTATAAAAATCATCTGAATGATTTGACGAAGTACATTCCAACTCTCAGTTTCTGAGTGGTACCACTTGAATGAGCCTATGTCATGAGTGCCACAGTTACTTACTTTACAACTTTATGTTGCAGAATTAAACAGAGGATATATGGCTTTCTATTCTGTGCTTTCCAACTGCATTCTGTAAGTCTGTCAGTAATCTATGCAAAATGTGTCTTTCCTTTATAACATAGAGTAGAAAGACTGTTGACATATGGTTGCAGCATCCATCCCAAGTGTTCTCCCTCTGATGTCCTTTGTTTTCTCAGTCTGTTGGTTCTTTTTCTCTACCACCCGGTCCTAGGAAAGCGCAAGAGAGCCAGAAGGAGATGAAACTGCTGCTAGACATGTATCGCTCTGCCCCCAAGGAGCAGAGAGACAAAGTGTAGCTAATGGCAGCTGAGAAGAAGTCAAAGGCAGAGGTAATCAAGCCTTCTGTTACCTGTCATCCTGGTGAAAATCCTTAGTTGTGAGGTTGTCCTTTGTATTTTTCATAAAAAATGTTCAATTTTAAAAAATTCTTTAAAAAAGGAGGGCACCTGACTCTGAAATCAGTCTCTTAAAATTCCTTGCCAGGTAGTAAAATATGTCAAAATTACAAGAATGTGGAGTAGGTTTATAAAAATTTTCATTCCTTAATTGGTCCTGAGAAATTATTACTACTTTATTATTATTATTACTATAGTAATTCTCTTTTTCTGGTTGCATTTTAAAGGAATTTTTTATTTTGGTTGTAAGGATTTTTCTTGCCTGTATATCTGTGCAACATATCTGTGTGTGGTATCCATGGAGGCCAGACGTACCTGGTGCTTTGGAGCCCAAGAGAGGTCACCTAGAACTGCAGTTAGAGATGGTTGTGAGCTACCATGTGGGTGATAGAAATTGAACCCAAGTCCTCAAGAAGAGCAACCAGTATTCTTCACCACTCAGTCATCCCATCATCCCTGAGATGAATGACGTTTTGTTTTGTTTGGCTTTGTCTATGTAGCCCTGGCTGTTCTAGAATTCCCTATATAGGCCAGGCTACTCCAAACTCTTGGATCCACCTACCTCTGCCTCCTAAGTGCTGGGATTAAAGGTGTGCAGCATCATGCATGTCCTGAAAGAAATGTTTTTATCCTTGAAAATTTGAGGCCTAAGGAGAAGACAGTTTGAATGCTCCCAAAGAAGACTGTGTAATAGGCACAACCACTGGCTATAGGTGCATGAAATGCAGGTCTGATAAGTGGTGTGCTGGACTGTGTCATTTTCAGTTTATCATTTATTCTGTTCCACAGTTCTTTGATACCCGGTTATGTGGGCCTTCCATGTATATATAATGTTGGTTGATTTTTGGAAGTGTTTGATGACTTTAGTTTTTTACATGATCCTTTTCCTCCTGTAGTTGGAGGATCTCAGACAAAGACTCAAGGATCTGGAAGATAAGGAGAAGAAAGAGAACAAGAAAATGGCTGATGAGGATGCCTTGAGGAAGATCCGGGCAGTGGAGGAGCAGATTGAATACCTGCAGAAGAAGCTGGCCATGGCCAAGCAGTTGGGCACTCCTCTTCTATAAGCACTTTCAAATCTGCAAGGTAAGTCACTGTCAGTGCAGGTTAACTTTAGTCCTACTGCTTTTTGTTGTCATAACCTTTATCCTTTGTTATTACATTGAAATCCTTGTCTGCCACTCCTTCTCTTACTTTGTGTATTTGTGTGACAGAATTTACTTTGAGTGGAATAGCTGTTGTTTCAGACATTGTTTACTGAGGGACCTCTTCTTTCTCTGCTGACTGGGACTGATGCATATACTGATTAGAAAATGAAATTTTTTATACTCTCTGATTATAGACATATGAAACTAATGCAGTCTATCAAAAGGAAGGTCTAGTTTCCTCTGCTCATCCTTTGGCATTGGCATGTTTGCTAATTGATCCTCATGTTAGGAGGAAGAAGCTCTCCTGTCTGAGATGGATGTCACAGGACAGGCCTTTGAGGACATGCAGGAGCAGCACATCCGTTTGATGCAGCAGTTGCAGGAGAAGGATGATGCAAACTTGAAGCTCATGTCAGAGCGAATCAAGTCTAATCAGATCCATAAGTTGCTTAAAGAGGAAAAGGAAGAGTTAGCTGATCAGGTTTTGACGCTGAAGACTCAGGTAATCGAGAGTTCTCCATTATGTTGAAGTAGGGAGCTCTCTGCATGCAGGCATATACAATACTGATCATTGTGGCTTCATTTCTTTGTGAGATAGAAATGCTGCAAATGAAGTGTGTGCTAGAGTCTGGGTAAATACATTTCACATGCCTACAAGCTTACCTCAAAAATATGGGCTTTCTTTGACCTGGTTGCCTCTGGATATTGGGATGAGAATTTGTGAGTGAGAGGTCAGAAGTGGATGTATGATTTTACTTTTTTACCTCTTAGTTTTGTTTGATTCTATTTTGTGGGTTAATTTTAAGAAAAAGTTTACTTTAGAACTTCTAGCTGTTCTGAAAAAAATATGGAGTTAAGTTTGATTTGAGTCAAGTGTTTAATTTCTGGTTGGAAAGGCCTTATTTTGAGGATTGTGTACATGCAGAAGATGAATATCTAAGAATAACTTTCTATTCTTGGCAGTTTGGAAAGAGGTCTTTTTTGGTAGGTTACTTAACTCTGAATATCCATGAATTATTTTATGTGAAAAAATTGAAGCCTTCAGTAATCATAATCTTAGATATATCTTAAAAGGTTCATGAAAAAGTCAGCAATAGTTTCATGTTTCTGACATGTTGTAAATTTTGAGGATGTATAGGTAAGTGGAGCATAACTGATTTTATTTTCCTACCTCCTTACATTAAAATCTGATTTTTGTCCTATACAGGTAGATGCCCAGTTACAGGTAGTAAGAAAACTGGAAGAGAAGGAGCACCCACTTCAGAGTAACATTGGCACAGGGGAGAAGGAGCTGGGTCTTAGGACTCAAGCCTTGGAGATGAATAAACGCAAGGTGTGCTGGTCTCTGTAACAACATGGTTGGGCAGGCTCCAGAACCTGCCTGGAGTCTTTTCAGTTCACCTAATACCTGATCTTAGGTTATCACTCCTCTCCCTAGAAGAAGGAATAATAAGGTATGTTTCTGCGTTCTACGTAGGCAATGGAGGCAGCCCAGCTTGCAGATGACCTCAAAGCACAGCTTGAACTGGCTCAGAAGAAGCTCCATGATTTCCAGGATGAAATTGTGGAGAACAGTGTCACCAAAGAAAAGGACTTGTTCAATTTCAAACGAGCACAGGCAAGAGCAGTTGTCTTTGGTTATATTTACCTTCTTGGTGCTTTGTGAGGACTGTGGTGAGTGTGGTACACCATGAACTGCTATACTAAAGGACCTTGTGGGAAGGGACTGGCATTGTCTGCTGCATGCCATGTTTCCTAGTTGTGAAACAAATATTGGTAAGCTGTTTAACCTGGTAACTGGTAATTAGTCATAAAACAAGGGGAAGGTTAAAATCTCACTTGTTCTCATTTTTTCTCATGCCACCTATTTTTCATGTTAGCTTCTTTTCTTTTCCATAGGACAGTAAATTATTTAATCCAAGTCTACCCTCACTATAAATTAGTTACCACAAAGTAAAGCATCCTGCTCTCTGAGTTTCCAGGTTGTATTTTCATTGGACTGTAGGTGCTCTCATTGATGCAGTTCTGATTTGGGGATAAGATTAGGGTTGTCCCTTCTGAAACAAAAGTGTCTGGTAACCAGGTATTTGTAAGAGCTTACATTCCTAATAAGGGAATTGGACATGGAAGGACTGAAAGTTCTTTGTTTTTATAGTATAAAAGGTCAAGTTGGATACATTCTTTCTGTCAGAAATGACAGGTCTGGGAAGTGTGTGTAGCTATGTCTATTTTCTTGCTGTAGGAAGACATCTCTAGGCTTCGAAGAAAGCTGGAGACCACCAAGAAGCCAGACAATGTGCCCAAGTGTGATGAGATTCTGATGGAGGAGATAAAGGACTACAAGGTAAGAAAAACCGACTTGGTGGTGTCTTTGTTTGTCAGGGCTGGAAGTGGTCCACTAATGCCTTGAGACAGTGATACTGACCTTTCCTCCAAGACAGAAGTGGTCGGCTTGAAGAACTCCGAGGAGACACTGACCTTCACCTCAAGCCCAGCAGAGAATGGGTTATTTTTCAGGGGAAAATGGTACTCTTCCTAGAGCACCGCAGTTGCCTTGTTTAATTGCTTATATATCAGAGCTGTTTGGGTCATGAGCTTTATTTATAGTTCCTCAGACTCTGACTTTCTTCTATTTCTAGGCACGGCTGACCTGCCCTTGCTGTAACATGCGTAAAAAGGATGCAGTACTTACCAAGTGTTTTCATGTTTTCTGCTTTGAGTGTGTGAAGACGCGCTATGACACTCGGCAGCGCAAGTGTCCCAAGTGTAATGCTGCTTTTGGTGCCAATGATTTCCATCGCATCTACATTGGCTGATTGCAGTCAAGAAAGAGGACTGGCTAGGCAAGCACTTACTCATTAATCACCAGGCCTCTACCTCTTCTCTCCTAGACAGCCGGCCGTCTCCCTCGCTCCCGGACTTTGTCCAGGTTCTCTTGGCCAGTAGCTAGAGAACATAGTGAGAAAGACTGCCAGTCTCGGGGGTTAGAATGAACTAGAAGTTACTAGTGTTTGTCTTCCCTTGCAGCTTTCTTTGTGTCCTTTCAGATTTTTCAGCATTTTCTTCTTGGGCCTAGCCTATAAACTTGGATTTGCCCATTCCTCTTGAAGAAGAAAGGTTGAGAGTTTGGACACTGAGAAGGGAATGTGGGTAGAGTGAACATACACTATTATGGAGGAGTGAATTTTTGATAAGTTATCTATGGGCCCAAAATTCTTGATTTGGGTAATAAACCTTTCTAAACTTAGGTTATAAAATGGTATAATCGTGTTAGTCTCTCCTGGAAGGTTTGAAGCCTTAGTGAAATTATATCCAGGATTATTCTATTTCTCATTTCTAGGAAACTGACTTTTTGGGTCAGTTGGACTTTAAAGTTATTTATGTTTTAGGTATTCAAATATTAATAGTTTTTAATTTCTTAAGGCCAGAATAATTTCAAACATGATAGTCCCTATGTTGGTTTTTGTTTGTTTGTTTGTTTTGTTTTTGTTTTTAATCTTTTCTGAAATCAGAATTAGTACTTAAGAAGTAACAGGAATGGATTGTGAAGAGATCTAGAGATCTAGGTAGTCTGGGAATGAGATCCAGGGAGATGCCGGTGAATTATGAATTACTGTCACCCTCCTCTCCAGAGGGATTCTTTGTTCTATGTTTTCCAGAAGATTATCAGTAATGTTTCTGTAGGATTTTAATATTTCATATGCTTCAATTAAAGCAGGATTCAGGTTGCTTTTGTGTTTGTGGTTTTCTTTGTCATGACTATTCCAAAACTGATTTTTTAAGATCAAGTCTTTTGCTATTTAATGCAGGCTGGCCTTGAATCATAACAGCTCCCCTTTCTGAAGATTAGGGATGTGTGTCACCATGCCCAGTGAATTCTTTAAACAGAATTAAAATTCAGAAGCTGACTTTGTTTACAGCATTTAGGTTTGTTTTTTTTTTTAAGTATGAATTAAGGTAGTTTTCTCCCTTGCCAATTGTTTGGAGTCCATACTGAGAAGAGAGTACTTAGTCCTCCTCTGTAGCTTACGATGGAGGTAAGATTGTCTTTGGGTGAGACCTTTGAGTTTTATTTTTATTTTTTATTTTTTTATATATTTATCCATTTATTTATACATATATAGCAATAATACATTATATGCAGGTGAAATTATAATTAATAAAAAGAAAAAAAATCATTTTATAAGGAGTAAAGTGAAACAAGGGACAAAGGTGGCTAGGAGCAGGTAGAGGGAAGGAGAAGTGGTGTTATTATATTTAATTAAATATAAAAAATTTTAAAAAGATGTGACCTTTTAGATTTAATCACACATGTAAATACTATAAAACTTAAAGAACTTTTAAAGGGTTGGATTAGTATAGGCTGCCCCAGAAATAGACAGGGAGGACGAAAGCTTTTCATTGATAGGCACAATTTGGTCTCTCAGGATATTGATGAAACCAGAAACCTTCTGTGCGTCATTGTCCAAGCAGACAAACAAACTATGCAAACCAAAAAGTTGAATTCTCCTTTTTGATTGCTGTACATATGGCTCTCCTGACCAGGCAGGGTAGTTTTCATTTTCCTTAAGTTCAGGATGAACCTATTCACCAAATGAAAGTCAGCCAGTTGTAATTCGCATTATTAATATTTATTGAGCCTCATTACTTGAAAAATTTGAATAATATTTTGAAAAATGTTATGAATGTAAATCTTAAAGAAATACATGTGTTTCATGTATGTAGACCAGGGTACTACCAATCTGTTAGTTATCTAAAAACTAGACAGAAGAACTATACATATATTTTGTAATATAGTTGATCCAAGATGAAATAAATCATTCTAGGAGGAGACAGAATTGCTACTTGACTATAGACATGGTTTTGACCAAGGGATATGGAAGAATCTATAATCAATTCTCTTTTGAGGAGGCTTTCATGTTCTCCATGTCATCTCTGAGGTGCCATTTGTAGTTTGTTACTCTTTTTTTCCCCCAATATTTATTAGATAACTTCTTCATTTACATTTCAAGTGTTATCCAGAAAGTTCCCTATAGGGAGGGGGAAGGGCCGGGACTAGGGGATGGGAGGGCGAGGGTGTAGAACCGGGACCACAAGGGGACATGACCCCGTATATTTCAGACGTACTGGTTCCCCGGAGAGAAAGGTTACTACCGGTTGATCCGGTAGAAGTTCTATATATGCAGCTAGAGACTTGAGCTCAGGGGGTACTAGTTAGTTCATGTTATTCTTCCACCTATAGGGTTGAAGACCCCTTCAGCTCCTTGGGTACTTTCTCTAGCTACTTCTTTGGGAACCCTGTGTTCCATCTAATATCTGACTGTGTGCTTCCACCTCCATATTTGCCAGGCATTGGTATAGTCTCCCACGAGACAGCTATATCCGGGCCCTTTCAGCACTATCTTGCTGGCGTATGCTATAGTGTCTATGATTGGTGGCTGATTGTGGGATGGATCCCTGGCAGCCGCAGTCATTGGGTCCATCCTTTGGATTCAGCTTCACACATGATCTCTGTAACTCCTTCAATGTGTGCTTTGTGCTTAATTCTAGGAAGGGGTGACTAGCACAGCAGAAGTTTTCTCTGCCTGATGAAAGGATTGTATTGAGTGAATCCCTCCTGATAATGGTCAAGGGTATGTTCCCTGTCAGTCCTCAGCAGGTTTGTGATGAATCCCACCATTCTGTGGTAGGGGTTTAAGAATGAAGTCTAGTTGTTTGGGGTTTACTTGGTTATCAAGAGAGGCCATTGGTCTGTTGATTCTGCTGTCAAGAATATACACTTATGTGTTGGTGCACACACTGCCATGCTAACCTTAGGCCCTGCTCCTAGACATGACCATTGCATCCACTACCAGGACACACTCCCCTTGCTGCTGGCACTCAGAAGGTAAACTGGAGCATAACCAGAAACCAACTAGGCTGCCTGGTACCAGATAGCATTGGCTTGTCATGTGATGTAGAGGGAGGAAAGCATTCATTCCCTGGAAAGCTGGGGTCCAGAAATTGAGGTCCAGGTAACACAGGGTGTCATTTTCAGGAAATGTTCAAAAATGGTGATTGATTCATTTTTTTCCTCCCCTCCTCTCCCTTCTCCTCCCTCCCTCCCTCCCTCCCTCCCTCCCTCCCTCCCTCCTTCCCTCTGCACTGGATTTTCTTTGCCTACATGGGGAGTTGTGAATGGGTTTCAGGAATGTACCTGGAATTTAATGTTACATTTTGTTTTGGTTTTAAATACATGGCTTAACAGCTCTTCAGATCCTGAGAGGAATTTCAAAACTTGACATTCTCCTAAAGCTAGAAATAAGAGCTCTATATCTATAGAAAATTACAAGGTAATATATTTTATGGGAAAGTTCCTCAATTTAAAATAGAAAGTGTTTTATATTGTAGAAAAGTTCATTATCTCCTTCACTCTTCTCTCCCACTCTCCACCCTTCCTCCCCTTTCCTTCCCCCTGCTTTCTCTTAGAAACGTTTAAGTAATATTGACCAGAATCAGAAATGCTCACTCTGAGGCATATGTCTTATATAAGGCTTATCTCTACTTATTCTCAGGATCCCTTTCAAGGTTTTTAGCTATTCTGATGCTAACTATTACATTCTTCATGGATATCTGTTGGGTACTTTGTTTTTATTTATTCTCTGTGCAGATTACTATCTATCCTTGTCCTCCAAGGACAGGGGAGTGCTACACTTACAGAATAATGTGCATACTATTGAAATGATACATGATTGGATTTGATAGTGTCAAGACAATAAAATGATTGTCTTCCAGACCTCCTAGGTTGGTGGTATTTATTCTTGTAAGAAGACATACAGCCTCCATGCCCATTATCATTTGTTGGTTGGAATACCTTTACATTTTGTTCTTCAAGATTTTTTGGTTGGGGTGTTTTTGTTTGTTTGCTTGCTTTTGTCTGAGGACAACAAATTGATTGATAAACCCAAGTCTTAGTGCATCTAACGAAATACTTTGACTTGTGTAGTACTTGAAAGAGAATGACTCTCATAGGCTAGTATATTTGAGTTCCCAGCTGGTGGAACTGTGGAACTGTTTGGGAAGGATTCAGAAGTGTGGCCTTATTAGAGGAGGAGGAAGAAGAGGAGGACAAGGAGGAGGTGGTGAGCTTTGAGATTTCAGAGTCCTATAATGTTTCTTGTAAGCTCTCTTCCATGCTTGTGGATTGAGATGTGAACTCTCAGCTACTACTCCAGCACCATGCTTGCCTGCTGCCATGGTCCTCGATGTGATAGTGATAGACTTTAACCCTCTGGAACTCAGTCCCAAATTAAATGCTTTTTTTCATAAGTTCTCTTGTTCATATTGTTTTATCGCAGCAATAGAAAAGTAACTAAGGCAACTAGTTAGTCTCATTACATTTTGAGGATTTCTGTTGAATTTGGTCCCTTCTTAACATTAGCTATTAAGGTCTTATAATCTGTCTCACAGTTCCCAAGATTAAGATTTGGAAGGGACAGTGTCTTAACATTGTAATTCTCAACGTGTAGCAGAGTCATGTAGTACTCAGTAAAGATATCTGTATAATTGGGCTCCCTTCCTTCTGCCAACCCTTCAGAACTCTGCCTTACTGTACCTGTGTATGGATTCAACTCCCTTTTTTTTCTTTCAAACTGCTTTTCTTTATAGAGTAACACTTTACATTTCAAATATTTATGACTAAAAGTTTATTTTATGATAGTAACTAAAAGAATTGTTGGGAATCTTGAAATTAACATTTCTATAGAGACAGCCTGGAACAATTGGAGCTTCTTTTAATATAGACTAGCCTTTCTTTGAATGACAGTATAGACAGTATTGAAGCCATAGAATTGATAGATATTGATAGATATTATAGTAATGATGTGCTTAGAGGATTTCAAGTTATTGACATCAGTGAAATGAGATGATTTGAAAGGTCAGCTGTGAGAACTGAAAAGGAGCCCAGACTGTTCTTTAGAGATGAGGTAGCAGGCTGTGGGCCACTCAAGTGAGCCAGCTACTCAATTTACATGTCACTCTCAGACTTTTACTTCTCTTTAATTCTCATTGAAGGGGAGTGGGGTTGGGGGATATAAGAATGAAAACTTCTGAGCTTACAATCCTTTCATGTATGTGCCCTATCATCTTAGGGATATATGCATGTATCAGGGTGATCTTGGTTCTGCTTTTCTCTTCTTACTCCATAAAGCTTGTACTTAACATTTGTCATATTGAAGTATTTGAAGTCCTCCAGGTCCCGGATTGCTATGGGTTCCCCATCCTGGACCTGTGCCCATTTTTAAAGATGCTTGTCACCCTCCAACTATATCTCTATACTACTAGCACATGCACGTTTGTACCTGTACACACATGAAGAACAGGGTGTCATCTTTGCTGCTATAGAACTTAATATATATTAAGAAAAACTTTATGGGTAAATATGTGTATAAATAGCACATATATGTGTGTGTGTGTTTGACATGTGTGTGAAGGTTAGAGGACTCAGGTGTCAGTTTTTGCTTCCCAACTTGTTTGAGACAGGTCTTTTTTTTTTTTTTTTTTCTGTGTTTCAAGGCTAGTTGACCTATTAGCTTTACTCACCAAGTCATCTCCTTGGCCTTGGTGTGCATTCCTTTATCAGAGTGCACACCACATTGTATTGCTAAATTTTATATCACACACACAACTACACTGATCTTTATGGGTCCCTCAGATTAGAATCTCCTATTACCTTGCTATCTCTCCAGCAACTTGTCTTAATACCTGGACCTCCAGAATGAATGATGCAAAATGTCTTGGGGAAGTTGGCAGTTTTATTAGGTTATAGCAAGCTCATACTTTTATGAGATTTGACTTGCTTATATTTCAGAGAATGTGTAGAGAATATGTCAAGCTAGAAGATTCATGAAGGCAAGTTTGCAAGCTGTTGAAATTGCTCGGTTTGTCAGAAACTGTCTGCATACTGTCGGGCTGCTGAGTGACTTGAAGCTGTTTGCACCAGTGCTTGGCAGGATTTGGAAAGCAGAACAGATGGCAGATCCAGTGATTTCTGAGCTGCTTCTTGGGTGCTGGGGTGTGAGTCTCAAGTCTGAGGGAGCAGTGCAAGTGCGGGGATTTCAGCTTCCCTCTGATCTGTAGAGCTGGTTGATCAAATTGAGGCTTGGGTCAGAGTAAGACAGATTAGAGATACTGGAGGAGGAGCAAGAGGCAGGCATTGCAAAGTACTGACAGTACTGTTTTATGGTTGTGCTGTGTGCACACTAATCTCTAATGTGACCTTGGGCAGGTCACAAAATCTGACATGTTTCTTCCACCTGTAATCTCTCTGACTTGTTTATTCTACCTGTAAACTATTTGTGTTTGACTATTGTAGACTGCATCAGAAGTATTTAGAATCACATGGTTGTAATATAATCACATGATTAAATGAGATATAGTAAATGACCATAAGTGTTGGCTGTTACAGTATGTTTATAAAACCTGGAAAGATCAAATTGAGAGAAGATTCCCCCAGGCTAAGACCATACCTGCCCTTTCCACTGTTGTGGTTTAGCTATTGATCTGTAAATGGAAACTAGGACGTGCTTGTTGAATTACTGAAGGAGTATAATTAGGGCAGAGTTTTTGGAGACCCAATGAAGAGGGCTTTTTTCCCCCTACAATGTCTTTCTCATATAAAGATGCTCCTGCTTTCTGACACCCAGTCTCTGCCTTCACTCAGCATATCTTGTGCTGCTGTTAGACAAAGAAACATGCATAAATCTTGCATCGATGGGTCCCTGTGAGGAAGGGGCTGGGGTCTTGGAAGTATTCTAATCCCCAATGAATGCCAGCAACACAATGGAAAGTGAAGTTTCTATCTGAACATTTATTCCACAGTCATAGAAAGCGAAGATGGAAAAGACCAGAGGACATCTAGTCCATCCCCGTAATTGTACAAGAAAAGTGGCTGGAGCAAAACAGCCTGTTCACATCATGCTCACAAGACAGCGGTGCAGTTCTTGGAGCGGAGCAGTTGCACACACACTGAAATGAAGACTCAGGGCAAATACTCTTCACAGACCTTAAGGAAATACTTAGAAGCACTTCATTTTCATAAAATGACTGGCAGCTAAATGAAAGAGAGTGAAGAATCCCTAGACCGGATGTGTTTGGTGGGGAGAAATATATAACAAAACAGTATGGATGGTAAAGTGGTTTTAATGTCTAGAAAAGCAATTTCTGCTGAAGACTCAGTGGATTTTCTGGCTTGCTTTTTCAAAGTCTCCAGAGTAGTTTATTCTCTTCTTGATCCACATAAAGTGGTGGTCAACGTTGCTCCAAGGCTGTAATGGACCCACCACTGAGGAGTTAACTCAGTGATACAGTTGTGTTCTGAGTGGCTCCACATACATTTCAGGGAGGTGGAAGGGAAGCAGCCGATCTGATACAGGGTTTGTACAAATCTTATGAATAATAGAAAATCCAGGCATACTACAGACCCCCAACTTCTTAGGTCCATATGGCTGCCTCTTTGGCTATCGGCCCATTCTAACTTGCTTTTATTTGTTGGAGGAACACTCTGTCTTCTCTTGTGGCAAACACTCTGTGGAACCCTTCCTATTCTAATAGACCAGCTTACCCAGTTCATGCTTGAGGTGCTTACTGTGCCAGGCCCCCTTGGAGAATGGCTTGGGGTGTGGGACAGTTTGCCATATTCTGTGTTCCCCAGTACTGGAGCCTGGTTGGCAAATGGAGGCTTTCCTGATCCAGTGAAATAGCAGCTCAGGACGCAAAGCTGTATCCCTTAGCTCATTCTAACAGACCTGTCCCTGGAGACGTCCACTGGGAGCCTGAGGATAGGTGAGGGAGCTGTGGTGGAGCAGAACAAAGGTTTGGATGGACTCTCCCTTTCGTGAAATGTTTGTACAAAACACAGCACACTGTTTCACAAATTGCAAAACACTGTTCAATTACTACCATTAATTTTTTGTTTGTTTTTGTTTTTTTGCTATTTATCATGAAACTGCTTCACAAGCACTTATGTTTTTCTTTACCTGGACATGAAAGCATTTTAAGCAGTGTTGACAGCAGTAAGTCTGCTTTGTTCCTGCTGCTGCTTGCTGCGTCCTGGCCGGTTTGGCCAAGTAGTTTCTCTTAAGAGCGTGCACTGGTTCTCTGCTCTGTGGGCAGGCAGGAGACTCTGATGGCCACTACTCAGAATGCCTCAGTAGAGAAGCTTAAGATAAACCAGATATACAAAAATCCAAACTTACAAAACAGATACCTTAAGGGATAATTGGTTTGCATTACAAAAGGATTCTTTACAAAAGAATTCACCTCTGTGTTCCCTTAAACAGCTAGCCTCTCTCGGTACAGTCGAAATATGAGTCGTTGGACAGGAGCATGGCTGTCGTGTGAATTGAGGTACACTATACATCAGCCTTGCAGGCTGAACAGGTAACCAGGGATGCTTGGAGCAGAGCTCCCAGGGCATTGTTACAGATGGGTGGGAATGTCTAAGGGATGGAACCCGCCAAAGGCAGCTGAGGCCCTCTGGGCTGAGAATGTAACAGGGCATGAGGATGCTGCAGAGCACTTTGTCCTCTGTTTCCAGGGCTTCTCCCCCTCAATGAAATGTTGAATCTGTGAAGCTGAAGTCGGTTTTTAAAGCCCCCCTGCCTCCCCTTGAATGTTTCTTGAGCTTACTTGCACTCCCAGGTTTACTCCTCCATTTCACTCCTTGCTCAAGTGTTCTGATTACAACGTAGGGCACTATCTTTCTGTGGGAATCTGTGTAGCTCTTGGAGTGTGGACAATGATGCTCCTTTTAATGACCTGAGCACTCCTTAGGACACCATTGTGCATTCATTGTAGACATTACAATGACTGGAGAAGTGAGAACCTAGAGGATGAAGCAGCACTGACTGATGAACAAGGTCTACTTCCAAATGGAACCCTGGTATAGGGTGGGGATATGGAAACCAGTCAGTAGCTGGGTACTGAAGTAAAAGGAGAAAGGCGACAGGCTCTCCTTCCTTCTCACATGCCTAGAGGTAGCCAAACTTCCAGAGCAGTGCTTCTCTGAGAGTAACTGTGGTGTGTTAGGACTGTGGTGTGTCCTAGGGTGTTACCCACCATTAGAATTCTGAGCCCACCTCTAGGCCCTCCCAGCGTCCCTTCTGGTTAAGTCTTGGCAATCGGCACTATAATGACAGCCTTAGATGATTATCTAGCCAACAGTTGGGAGCACACAGGAAGTCTAGAGAGCTCATGTTTCTTTCCTTCATGCCAAGCAATTATATGACTAGAAGGTGATGCCTAAACCGAGGGGAAGCTAGGCTAAGCATTGATCTCTGAGGGCATTAAATGGAACCAGGAGGATAATCAGACTAGAACTTAGCATAACTCATCAGAGACAAGCAAGTGTAAGGATGGGAGATGGTGGAGCAGGGCAGACTCCAGTATTTGACATTTGTGGTGTTCTCTGGTTGCTTCTGGGATTCCTCAGACAAAAGAGGTGGCCACTGATCTGAAAACAGCCTCACGTGTGGTGTGCAGAACATTTCCCTCAATACAGTGTCAGCTCACAGACCCTGTTAAGGCATTAACTAGGTGCCTAGCCAAGGTTCCCGCTAAGGACATGGCCTTGCTTTGCTTCTCTTTCCTTTATGGAAGGCACACACTATGGTGGGGATGCTTAGTTCCATTAGAAGTATAGTGCAATACATTCTTTAGCCACATTGCCTTTCTGGCCCAGGGCTTTATTTTAAAAGCACCCCGTGCACTGTTGGTGCCCCATCTGGCTGTCCTCTGCTGCTACTCTGCATCCGTTTCCCATTTATAGTGGTACATCAGCATGTTCCTACTCAACGTTAGTCAGGAGAAGCCCAGAGATCCGGAGCTGCTCAAGCACGTGGTGCCAGCTTGGCCAGTCAACCCTTGCCTGTGTGAATTCTCAGCTCCCTTCATTTTTTTAAATTATCTTTTCTGTCCCAGTTTGTGGGGCTCCTCCCCTGTTCATTCAGAATGTTAGGTCAAATCTAGATTGGGGAGTTGTATCAAATCTGCAACACTGGATCATTCTATTTTGTAATAATATTAAAAACAAACCCAGTAAGATACGGGTATGAGCAGCAGTTTTTTATCTCTTGTTGAGGTGCAGAGAAAGGGCTAAAAACCAGAAATACTTTTGTGGCACCAGGTGAAAAGGTTGACAGGAGCCAGAGTTGTCTAGCAGCTTGCCAATCCCCTTAGACAGACTTTACTCCTGACTAACTCTAGGTTCCTACTGTTGGAAAGATTTCTACCCTGGAGACCTGGGGGCGTGTGTGGGAAGAGCTGCTGCTGCATCTTAGGCTGAGAACAGCACACTTCATTGCCAGACCCCACACCTTTGTCAATGGATATAAAAGAGCTTTACAAAGGGCCTCAAGCGCCTCAGAGTACTAGGGGCTGAGAAAGGAGAGCATAGACACAACCTAGGATTCACAAGTCCGGTTCGTCCTTTGATACTCCTCCAGCTCTGTCTTCCTGCTTACAGCCAACTGCAGCTCCTGGCGGATCACTTGGATCTGCTTCTCCAACTCGGAGAGTTCCTGCATCACCGAGTTCCGAGCTACATTGAGGGAGTCTGCTTTCCCATTGGTGGTCAGTGAAGCAGGGAGCTCTCTTCTCCTTGGAGGGAGAGGGATGTCCTGGTGGGTCTGGGTACCCAGCTGGTTTTGTCCTTCCTCGTCATTAAAGTTGTATTTTCGTTGGTTGTCATGACTCAGATTGGAAGTATTCCATACCATGAGCTGCTGGGGTCCCATGTTGGACCTAGGAAACAGAGACAATTCAGAGTCCCCTTCTGTCTTGCAGGTCCATCTTCTCCATCTGCTATGTGAACAGCAGAGAACTAGTTACATTTGTAGAACTGATAACACCAAGTCCTGAATGGACTACCTGCTTAGAATGTCCTGGGGACAATAGGAGCCATGAACTTAATTGAAGGGCTTACCAAGCCTTATGTTGCTTTGAAACTAGAATTGGATGTCTTCTGATGAAATGGGAAATGTTACATTGTCTTATGAATAATTTAAAGTACCTGTGTGTGTGCAAGAGAGACAGAGGGGAGGAGAGGGAGAGAGAGAGAGAGAGAGCGAGAGAGAGAGAGAGAGAGAGAGAGAGAGAGAGAGAGAGAGAGAGCGAGAGACAGGTTAAACACATGTTGAGGGCACAGTATGATGTCCTGTATTTTCCTCTATTATCTTTTGTCTTATGCTTTAGACAAGAACTGCAAAGTCACCTTTTAGCTAGCTAGCTAATAAACTCTCAGGATCTGCCTTACCCCATTCCCCAAATGCTAGAGTTATAGGCAGACATCATCATGTTGGGCTTTAATTTGAGTGCTCAGGATTCAATTCAGTTCTAATGCTTACAGAGCAGGTACACCTGCTGAGTCATCTTTTCCACACCTAGGTACATTTTTATACCTTACCTATAGGCAAGTTTAGAAAGGAGTGCTACCTGGAGACATCCTATGACTAGAGATTCTTAAGCCCTAGTAAGAATGAAAGATCTTTGATAAGAGGTAGTGCTTAAACACTGGTTGGTTGGTCGGTTTGGTTGGTTGGTTGGTTGGTTGGTTGGTTGGGTTGGTTGGTTGGTTGGTTGGTCGGTTTGGTTGGTTGGTTGGTTGGTTGGTTGTAGGTTAGTAATACTTTATGGCTGACATTTAGCCCTTCTGAGCCATACTGGGCTTCAGGGGAGAATAAAGACATTAACACAGGTTTTAGCAAAAGTGTTTCTCATTACAGAGGCTTTATGTAGGTTGAGAATGACCAGTCAAGTTTGATGCTTGCAAACAAGAGCATCCTTGATTCCTGCTGAGTTGATAATGACTAGAAATAGATTTCTAATTCCTTCAGGCTTGCATATAGCACTTGCCACTATCATGGAGACAGGGCTGCATAATGTTAGTGACTGTGGGAGGGAGGGAGCTGGGCACGTTTCTAAATACACCTTGACAGTTGGATGCAATGAGAAGTTTCTTCCTGAGAGAACAGCTTAATCTAAGCAGTGTGACTGCTGATTCCTTCTGCTCTGGAGGAGGAAGAGGAGGAAGATTATGACCACTTTTGTAGTTTACCACATGGTACAGCACAGTAGGAAATCCCTATTAAGTCCCTGTGTTTTGTTCCCATAAAACTGAATCAGCTTTATTTCTGGACTCCTAATTGCCTGAGAGTGGAAGTGGAGGCTCTGGAGTGGGAAAGACAAGGGGAGGGGAAATGAGTAACAAAACACAAAGACTTAGAATGATTCTATGTTGTTTTGCCCAGAGATGGATTGCCAAGGTCTTCTAAGTCTTTATTCTTTTTTAGTCCATGGCCTTTTTCCTTGGTCTATGAGGTCTAGCTTAATAACATTGTTTGAGACAGGGTCTCATTCTCTAGTCCAGGCTGGCCTGGAACTCATTATATAGTCCAGATTAGTCTCCAACTGGTTGCAATTCTTTTTGGTTTTGTCTCTCAAGTGCTGGAATCTATGAGCCACCACCTTTGGATTTGGTCTCATTGTTTTGGGCATTAGGAAGATTGAGAAGTTCTGAGCCTAAGTTTTAAGGACTCAGTACACTGTCATTCTCAAATCTCTGCAGGTACAATGCAAATCCTCATTGACCTATTGATGGGTGGCAAACCTGGAGAAAGTCTACAGGGTTCCTGGTTGGCCCAGCAGAGGACAATTGATCAGACTGCTCCTAGCTGCTTTCCCCAGCCTGGCTACAGATAAATGCATGAGCCCAGCTGATCCATAGATCAGTAAGCAATTCATTATTGTAATTAAGTATTTGGGTTACTTCTCACACAGCAGAAGCTTACTGAAACCTGCCCAGGGCATTAACATAAACACACTCCAAACCTCCTGATCATTCCACACTGATGCCCTTGTTGAAATCTTAGATCTAGAGAGCACCAGAGCTCACTTAAACTGTGTCATGGTCTGGGGGGAGATTATACAGTGATTCTGCCCACAGCTGCTTCCCGGGCCATAGAATCAGAGGTGACGTGGTTAGACGTTCTCTTCTAGCCTCTTACTTTTCACATTGAGTAAATCAAGGATTATGTATAAAAACTCTATTGAAATATTCATTCATGTGCATTCGATGGGTGTTAGATGTGCATTAAAGTTGTCTTGGTCCCATGCCCTAGAATTTCTCCAAGCCACCAATCTCAGTTAATCTTCCATTTATCCCTTCAACAGAGGAGGAGGATGTATCATAATGGCATGAACATTTGCATTTTATTCTTCCCAGAGAAGAGAGAAAGGCAGCAAACCTGACTCCAGTGCTATAGAGTAATTAATTGACAGTAGTTGGGCAATACAGAGAGTTGTTTGCCCATTTTATTAGACTACAGGTTCCATAGTGATCTGATACGTAGAAGCAGGCAGTCTGGTCATCCAAACCTTGCAGCATCCATGTGGAAATCTAACAGAATAATAAGCAAATGCTGGACTTCTTTGTAACATACTCTAGTTGCTAGTATCACTGCTCTGGTAATCCATGGATGGCTTTGAGCTACCAATGAATACAAGGTGGCTGATGCTTAAACAGATAGGTATCTAATTAGAAGAAATGAGTATTTCATAACAAAATCAGCAAAACAGGCTTCACTGGGACAGTTATGTAAGATTGAAGTGACTTCAAACACAGTGAGTTTGGAAGGTTGCAGGCTCTGAGTTGTAGGGAGGTTGCCATAGGAAACAGTCATTCACAATATCTTTCATCACTTGAAGCCCTAGTGCTACAGTCCAGTCTCTCCAGAGCATTGCCGGTTTATCAGAATCATTTCCATTGTTTTCTAAAGTCTCTCCAGTCACAGAGCACCCCCAACAGCCCCACTCAGTCTGTTGTGTCCTATGTGCTGTCACAAGTCTGTTAGTGACAGGTTGAGGATTGACTGGGTCACAGTGATAAAGACATTCTATCTTAACTCTTTGTCAGAATAAGGAAGGGGATCTGCAAGAAGAGTGGGCACGTGAAGAGACTCACTTGGCTTTCAGCATAGGTGAGGTAGGTATATAAGAGTCCCATTAAAGGGACAAGGGTCACTAGATACTTGTTTCTATTCCTGAAAAAAAATGTTCTGTAATTTTAAGACAGTATTTTACAGCTATGTCTTCTTATGTTCCCCTGATTAAAGAACTATAGAAAAATTTCTCTAGGGTAACAGAACAGCTGTGACCTGACTAGTTTATAGTTTGTCACGAACAGACTTGCACTGTGACAAGGGGATAGATACCATACTGACAGCCAGGTGACAAGTCATTCTGTGACTGGAAAGGAGCCTTAAGAGATTATAAATGATTCTGACAAGCTAGATGTAATCCAAAAAGAAGGGACTAGAAAGGCCACATTGAAGATATATGCTAGACAAGAATCTTGTTGTATGCCATTGTCCTTCTGTTAGGAATGAGAGGTGTTAGTGTCAGATTTTAAAACTACCCAGAAATCTCAGCTTTGAGTAAAAGATGTGCTGCCAGTTCTCAGCGCCAGTGCCCTCTCAGGTCTCAGGGCCTGTGAGAGGCGCAGAAGAGCAGCCTGGGGAAGCTGCAGCAGAGGCACAGGCAGGAGACCCAAAGTGCTCCTGACATTTTCTGTCACCTTGGATGAGGACAGAGCCATCCACAGGCTGGGGGTGATGAAGCTGTGGGCCTTTGAAGCATTTAATTCTTCCTATCAGTGACCACCTTTTTCTAGGGAGTTTTAAGAGTTGGACTTAGAGGGCATCTCTCTAGACCGTTTCTCATATCCTTAGGAGTGCCAGAGAGGTGAGGAATTGAAGCATACCTTGGAGGCAATTCCAGGTGAAAAAGACTGCCAGCTGTGCCCCCCAGTGATGGGTTCCGTGCATTGGGTACACGACACTTGATAGTATTTATTAGGCATTTGCTTTACCTTCAGGGCTTTTAGCTGTCTCTTAGGACTTATAACAACTCCAAGGAGGGGATACTGTTTTTTACCCATTTCACAGATGAGGAGTCTGAGGCACAGATGTTAAGTAACACATAGTGGTAAATGTTGGAGACAGAATGGGCCCCAGATGCCAGACTCTGCAGCCCATACTTGCCCCTTTGCCTATGTTGCATTCCAATGCACACATACATATATTTGCACATATGTATTTACTTTCTGTTTTATTTCATTGTAACTGAAAATCCATGTATTTGCATTGATTTTTTTATCAACACAGATGGCTCAAATTTGGTCAGAATACTTATTTAGAGGTTAAGTTCCTTTTTGAATAAGGGGTAGTGTCACGATTTATTTTAGCAAGGGCAAAGACAGGTTCACTTCTTACCTCTTTTCCACATGTTTTGTCTTGGACCGTGGCTGCTTTTCTTCTACAAATGATGTGTTTAATGCTCTGTGAAACCTCTGGTAGGAAGAACAGATTCGTAAAGATCACTTGAGCTGTGTGTTTCAGGGAACAAGCACTGCTCAGGATTTCACAGATTATCTAGTAGTTACAAACTTTGGTTTCTTTAACAAAAATTTCAGGCATGCATGAAATTAGGTCAACATTCAGCCACACCTTGCAAGGTAACAAGGATTCTAAATTATAGCTAATTATTTCTGGAAGAACAAATGCTTTGGGTGGTGAAATGGTATCTGATAGAAGTGACAACCAGTGCCTCCTGTGTGGTACAAAGCCTGGTACAGTTGTCAGAGTTCAGACTAATGCAACCAAAACAAGAAAGGAAAGCTGGTTTCATGAGACTTTGATTATATTGGCTTAGATCAGAGGCTATCACTTGTCTGCAGATTTCAAGGAAAGCAACGACTCCTCCAGAAATTATGAGGAACAGAGTTCAACTGTGAGAAAACAAGTTGTCTGTCTTGAAAACAACAAAAGCAAAAGCAAAACAAACAAGAAAAACAGAGCAAGAACACGAGTAAGAGAATGGGTGAATGTCAAAAGCAGAAACATATCCAGCCTCACCTTTAAGAGCTGAGGTGAGGCAGAAGGATTATCAGGAGGCAGAACGAATCCCACACTGGGGAGGTGGGGAGGCTCATCCATCTTACATGGTCAGATGAAACCATGCAATTTGCTAAAGTCTTTCCTTCCTGACACACCCTCTGACTGCATCATTGATGTCCACATTGGGTTTCCACAAAGAGAGAGGTGATTTTGCAGGCAAATGGATGAAACTAGAAAAATATCATCCTGAGTGAGGTAACCCAGACTCAAAAGGACATGCATGGTGTGTACTCATTGATAAGTGGATATTAGCCAAAATGTTCAGCATACTCATGATACACCCTACAGACCCAAAGAAGTTGAACAAGAAGTGAGGATTCTTCAATCCCACTTAGAAGGAGGGACAAAGTAGTCATGGGAGACAGAGGGAGGGAGGGAACTGGGTGGGAGAGGGGATGGGGGAAAAGAATAGTGGGTAAGGTCAGGCATAGAGAGGGATAGGAGCGAGGCCTAGAGGACCAGGAGAATGAATAAAAATATGCAGCTGTCAGGGGGTGGGGGTGGGGAGATGGGTCGAGTCTCTAGGAAGTCCCAGAGACCCAGGATGAGGAGTCAATGTGGATGACCTTAGCTGAAATACCCAACAGTGGGGATATGGAACCTGAAGAGACCAGCTCCAGTAGCCAGACAGGACCCCCAGTGGAGGGAGGGGAACACCAGGCCACCTACAAAAGTTTTGACCCCAAATTGGCCCTGTCTAAAAGAAATTCAGGGACCAAGATAGAGCTGAAGGAATGGCCAACCAGTGGCCAGGTCATTTTGAGACCCATCCATGGGCAGGCACCAATCCCTCACACTATTAATTATGCCATGTTGTGCTTGCAGACAGGAGCCTAGCATAGCAGCCCTCTGAGAGGCGCTACCCAGCAGCTGACTGAGACAGATGCAGATACCTGCAGACAAACATTGCATGGAAGTTGAGGACTGCTATTGAAGAGTTAGGAGAAGGATTGGAGGAACCGAACAGTATGGCAACCTCATAGGAAGACCAACAGTGTCAACTAACCTGTACCCCTGAGAGCTCCCCGAGACAGAGCCACCAACCAAAGAATATACATGGGCCATTCCCAGACCCTCAGCATGTAGTATCAGAGGACTGCCTTGTCTGACCTCAGAGGATATACCTAATCCTGTAGAGACTTGATGCTCCAGGATGGGCAGATACTTGGGAGGGGGGGGGGGCTACCCTCTCAGAGTCAAAAGGGAGGAGGGAAGAACTCTGCAAGGCCAGACTAGGAGGACCAGCATTTGGGATGTAAAGAAATAAATGAATAATAACAAAAACAAATGTGTCCAAATGATCTGTGTCAACTGTTTTAATTATCTCTGTAAATTAGGTGTTGGTGTCTAGCTTACAAGAGAAAACCTTGCTTCTCCAAGACATGGCCTCATGCAAGCAGGCCTCAGAACTCTTGGCAGAGAAACAAAGACCAGGGAAATGGGAGACACCTAAAAGCAAATAGGAACTTGAGACTCTTACTGGCTTTCACTCTGACATAGAAAAATCTGTGGGGAATGGAATTTTCACATCATCTCTTCAGATGATTTTTGTTAAGTGAAACTGGGTTCAAAATAGTTATATTGTGTCTTCTATGGGCAGCAGTAGTGTTCCAGGAAAGGGAGGGATGCTACGAGTCCTCCGTTTATGGGGAGATGTGGAATAGAGGGAGTTCCACCCCTGAGTGCCTGACCACTCCTCTCCATCTCTCGCCATTTTCTGGTTGACTAACTTCCTCAGGAATTCTTAAGTATGGGGACACCAGCACAGAGAAGCTCCGGCAGAACTCACCTGACTGGTGTGCAGCCAGTACTGCAGCTTGGATTTGTTTTTGATTCGTGGCAGCAGCAGTCTGTACACTATGTGTTCACCAATGGTTGTCAGGATGGAGAGACCAAATCCTATGCACAGCAGCACGAAGAGTCCAGAGAAATGCTTGATGCCCATTTGCAAAGTCTGCAAGACAGGAGAGGCCTTGAGCGTCATGGCCCACGCTGCTCATCTGCTCCTTTGGTTCACTGTATAGTCCTTAGCTGACCCTCCTCCTTGGGTGGATTCCACCATGCTCCGCCCCCTTCCCATGAAGGCATGCATGCCCAGTGTCACTGAGGACTGCTGCTGAGCACTGTCCTGTAGTACTGCTTACACATGGATCTCACTGTGTGTCATCCCTGGAGTTGTACAAAGGCTCTGAGTCTGGGCTATGCTTCCATTTCTTAGAAGCAGAGGAATGACGAAGTTAGCAGTTGGCTATGTGAAACGGTTGAATAGCTATGAAAGAGACTCTTTCAGGAGCAGAGGAAGGATAGATTTAAGGAGAAGAGACCATGAGCTGAATAATCACAGAAGTTAGACCTAGCTGGGAATGTCAGGACCCTTTAGTTAAAGGTCTGAATGGCTACTTAGCTGTTGAAATATACCAGTGATACACAGAAAATTGAGCCTGGTCACAAAGTGAGTAAGCTGTGGAGAAGGAAAAGGAGCATTGCCTGCTGGCTTTTTTTGCGAGCAGGTTTACAGCTTACGAGTTAAGGAAACATACTATGAAAGGTTCTTGTATGACACAGTAATAGGCCTATATGCAGTGTCATTATCATTAATAATTAGTGCTCAATATATCATTGCTACAGATATAGTGAGAACTACTTTTGAGTTTCAACATTTGAACCATAAAACATTCAGCAAAAACTCTGAGCCATACTTTTTTTTTTTTTTTTAAATAAGGGACTTTCAAGATGAGGAAAATGTAACTCACACTGGGTCACCTTGCCAATAAACACACAGACCTTCTGTTTTCTTGTATATAACAAAATCTCATTTTTCTCTTATTATCCCAATAGGTAATAAGTTATCTTGGGCTTATACATCTCTGTATTAAATTTTTTATACCTACACATTATTAGGCTAACAAAAAGGTTTTATTTTATTTTATTTTATTTTATTTTATTTATGTATATAGGTATTCGGCCTGTGTGAGTGTCAGTTCATACATGAAAGTGTCTACAGTAGAAGTGTCAACAGAAGAAGGTGTTGGACCCCCTGGAATGGAGTTAAAGATAGTTGTTAACTTACACATAGGTGCAGAGAATTGAATCCTGGTCCTCTGGAAGAGCAACAAGTGCTCTTAACCTCTAAGCCATCTTTCTAGTTCTATTTGTTTATTATTTATTTTCTGTTTTGGGGATGGGGATTCACTGTGTAGTCCTGGCTGTCCTGTTTATTTTTTAACTAGGCATTTCATAGGCATGCCAGAGTCTATTATGTGTATATTCTTATTGTGATCTTATAATACTCCTTTAAATATTAATTATCTCCATTTCATGTATGAGAAGCCTATTATTATGTTTCCACAAATCCAGCACACTAATATGTGAGGGGAGCAGGCTGCAAAGTACAGGCTGGCATCTGTGCTTTCTGTCAAATGCACCTCTGTGGCAGGCATCCTTTGTTATTGGATTTCTTGCTATGTATTCTCTCTATAAAAAGTTGCCAAACGTTTTTATTCAAAAACTCAGCAGTTGAGTTGAAGGTCCTCTATACTCTGTCTGTGGGCATCAACCCAAATGTTAGTGTCTGAGTCTGAGNGAAAGCAGCTTCATTTCATGATTCTTGCCTCTGCTCCTGCCTTGACTTCCCCCACTTCCATGTACTAAACCCTCTCCTCCACCTTCATTGTTTTAGTACAGCAATGAAAAATAAATTAGATTAGCCACGTTCTCTTAAATATGCTGTGAATTTATTTGTTTTGTGCCTGCACCCTAGTAGTAGAGCACTTGCCCAGGGCACATAATTCCCTCGGCTCCATCTTTAGCACAATAAATGAATAGATGAGTAATAAATAAATAACTCACTTTGTAGACCAGGCTGGCCTTGAACTCAGAAATCCGCCTGCCTCTGCCTCCCAAGTGCTGGGATTAAAGGCATGTGCCACCTGTTATTTTAACATACTGCCATGAGTGTGGTTATCAAGCCAATAGTTACAACTATTTTGGTAAGCAACAGAACCTGAAATGACCCTTAAAAACCGGCAGAGAGGGGCTGGTGAGATGGCTCAGCGGGTAAGAGCACCCGACTGCTCTTCCGAAGGTGATAAGTTCAAATCCCAGCATCCACATGGTGGCTCACAACCATCTGTAACGAGATCTGGCGCCCTCTTCTGGAATGTCTGAAGACAGCTACAGTGTACTTACATATAATTAAAAAAAAAAAAAAAAAAACCGGCAGAGAGCAGACTCAGTGCCACCGAGGTACGAGATGCTGCAAAGCTCCAGATCCTCACAACCTCCCCAGTCTTGTTTCATAATTAGTTTCTCTGGTCCCCACCCCTTTCTGGTGCAAGCATCAAACCCACGACTACATATGTGTTGTGCAAGCATCCTGCCACTCGCTGTACCCAAGTCCACTGGCTGTACCCAAGTCCACCGGCTGTACCCAAGTCCACTGGCTGTACCCAAGTCCACTGGCTGTACTCAAGTCCACCAGCTGTACCCAAGTCCACTGGCTATACCCAAGTCCACTGGCTGTACCCAAGTCCACTGGCTGTACTCAAGTCCACTGGCTGTACCCAAGTCCATGTTGATTTAAATGTTTTAATTAGTGTTATTTGGTGGTTGAATATTTTCCCATGTTTATTTTTCCTGCCTTTTGTGTAGATCATGTTTGCATTTTTCTGTATTTGTAAGTTTTAGACACAAAACTTAATTTGAAAAGCTATTGACTTTTTCTTTCTATGTTTTTTGCATTTTAGATTTTACCATAGGTTCTTTTATTTTTTGGATTTTATTCCATAAAAGTTTGGAATTTCATGTGAGGTTTATTTTGTCTTCTTCACAAACATCTATTGTTTCAATTGTTTTGAACAAAAATGTTTTGTGTCCAGTGGTGATTTGAAAGAATGCTGATCTTGTCAGTCTATCTTGAGTTTTTATGCTAGGGAACAGAGCTATGTTAAGTTTTCTTCAGGACTTTCAATTTCATCCCAATACTTCAGAAGCTTATACCCTAAAGGGTTAGTTACATCTTAGAAAAACCTGAATCCCTTTTAGCTAAATTTTCAATTTTATTTAAAATCTGTGTGTGTGTGTGTGTGTGTGTGTGTGTGTGTGTGTGTGTGTGTTTATGCGCACATGTGTTTCTTCACGTGTTGAGATTAAAGGCATGTACTACCATGCCAGGCAATTGTTGGGTTTAAAAAGAGCTTGCAGAACCATATTCTAAAGATGCCTCTGTATGGCTTAGATTAAGCTCATGAGAGCGTCCTCGCACCTACACAGCTTTACTGCATATGCTTAGTTTTCACTATAAATAATTTAGAGGTATTGCGACATAGTTTATAAGTCATAGTCATTGGTATAGGTAATCCTGAAAAGGATCCCAGATTCTGGGTATACAGCCTAGCATGTGTGGCAACTAGGGCCTGTAGCATCTCACCCTTTCACCCCACTCCCAAATAGCCAATCTAATTCTCAGACTAGCAGCCACATTTCTACTTCTTGATGCCATTTCTAAAGCCCTACTGACTTGGAGTACAAACCAATTTTCTGAGGCAACTTTTTTCCCTCTGTTTGAAAAGGAGCTATCTTGTGGCATGGAAACTGTAACATATAGGAAGGAGCAGACACAACCCACTAACACAGGATCATAACAATATGTTGTTACTAATGTGTATGCCTTTGGAGCATATTGCTGTTATCAGCTAACTTAAATATGGTCACTTGTTCCTCAAGCTAAGATGAAATTGATGGTAGTTTAAAACTATGTCAAGGGGCTGGTGTGAAACCCTGGTAATTGACTTGAGTTCAATTCTTGGAACTAATGTAAAAGCACTGGGTGTGGTGGTGCAACACTTGTAATCCCAGAGTGGAGAAGATGGAGACAGGAGAGTCTCTGGAGCTCATCAAAGAACCAGCCTAACCTCAGTAGTGACCTCAGACCCTGGTGAGATGCTCTCTCTTCAAACCTAACCTCAGTAGTGACCTCAGATCCTGGTGAGATGCTCTCTCTTCAAACCTAACCTCAGTAGTGACCTCAGATCCTGGTGAGATGCTTTCTCTTCAAACCTAACCTCAGTAGTGACCTCAGATCCTGGTGAGATGCTTTCTCTTCAAACCTAACCTCAGTAGTGACCTCAGATCCTGGTGAGATGCTCTCTCTTCAAACCTAACCTCAGTAGTGACCTCAGATCCTGGTGAGATGCTTTCTCTTCAAATACAAGGTAGATCGTTTCCAAGGACCAACACTCAGGGCAGACCTCTGGCTCGCACATACACACTTGTACACCTGCTCACGCACACACATGCATGCGTGCATGCACACACCACACACATGCATTCATACATACACCACACACATACATGCATGCTCACATACATGCATGCATTCATGTATGCACGCACACACTATAAAAATTGGAAAAAAAATACATCTGTTTCTTTGCCATACATGATATTGAAGAGGTCTGGGCCTCTTGCTCATCGACAGTTTGTTAGTTCTTGGTTTCTCCTCTTATGAAAATTGGATTGAGACCAGATTACATTAATAAGCTTATTCTGAATAATTTCAGACACATGAATATAGAAACTATAAAAATGAGAGGAATTTAATATAATAGAAAGCCAACTCAGTCTTTGTGCTCTTCAATCTTTCCGTTCTTCTTACCAGGTTCATGGCCATGTACAAGATTGTCTCTGTCATTTGTAAAGCTGAGATGAGGGAGCCACCTCAGTGTTGATCAAATGACATCACACAAGTTATGACAAAAGTTAGGAGCTGATTGCCCCACCCATACCAATCCTTACTGTCACTCTAAGAAGTTGTACAGAACTATTGGTTGGTGAGAAATTGAAAGTTAACTGAAAGAAAAAAAAAGCATTCTAACTTAGAAGTCAATATAATCCATTTCCCCAAATATCTAGTCAGATCATTTTTGTTATAAAACCAGAAACAAGTACTCAGTCCAAATTTTTATGTAGCTATGATATGGTTGATCAGTTAACTTATTCCAGCTACTCCAAAAGGATCTCCTTATTAAATATGAACAGTTAACCAAGTATACTTCAAATCCTTGGTCATAATTTCAATTTTTTTCTATTGGAAATTGTGCATGTCCAGAGCTATAATGTCTGTCCTCAGGAGATCTGTTTGGTTGGTGTTCACCTTTTTCACTAAAATTTCCTCTCAGAGTCAGATATGTCAGGCTAGGATGAGAGGCTCTCTTTCAGGTGTTCTTTATGTCTCAGGTTGAGAAGTCTGTGGTGTGCTCTGCACATGCGTGCTGAGGAGGGACTTAGGGTCTGCTCCTATCATTCCCTTTCTTGGTCAGGATTCCATAGATGTCCAGTTAATTTCAGAGCAGGGGTAGCTGGATATCAGGAAGTGAGGATCCAAGGACCCCAGTGTCCTTTCCACACTGGTCTCATGATACAGGGAGAGGGAGAGGCAGGGAAGTCTGTACAGTGAACTCTTTATACATTTCTTCTCTTTGGGTCCTCAGAATAAACTTAGATGGAAAGACACACAGGCTGAGGTGCTCATATTCACCTAACTAATAAGAAGTGTGGCTATACGGTTCTACCTGAATCCATACCCTGCGCTATTTGGCACTCAAACGGTCTTAACTATTGTGAAATGTGTTTGACTCCACTGTTACAGGGATGGCATTATTTGTACAACCCAAAGAGATATTTTCGAATGGAAAAGGAAGTATAGAGTCAGGGGTTCCTATTCCTTGTGGGTCTGAAGTAAAGTATAATATTTAAAGTTTTGGCACCTTGCCAGTAATGAAATCTGTGGATTCCCACTCCCCAAGACTAGTTAGTTGGCAGATTCTTTAAAATATAACAATAAACTAGGAATAGTTAAGTGGTGTTTCTTGACTGAGTAAGTGCAGTAATAGTTTATTTCATTGTGTCAGTATTTGGAATCTCAGCTTATTTCAGGGAGCAGTCTGTGAAATGGTAGATGGTAGCACATGGACGTAAGGTGTTCCAAGGACATCTTATACTCTATGAATTGGCAATATTCTAAGGGGCTTCAGAGAGCTAGACACACTTATGGGGATAAACTGACTCCAAAACAGAACAGAGCTTGTTCCTTTCTGTGCTGTACTATCCAACATTGCTGATCTCAGGCCACCAACAAGAACGAAGTGACTTGATGAGAGAGTTGTGTAACATTACTTGTCTAGAATCAACAAGTACCAGCACTTCCTAGGGTACTAGTTTAATGGTTCAGACATGAGGAACTCTGAGTTGGATGTTACAGTAGGGGAACCTTCCTGGGATCAGACAGTTCTTGGCTTCTCTGTTAGGGACCAGATCTGATTCTCAAAAGCAAACCACACTGATGTCACTAAGTTTAGTTTTGCTTGGAATCTGTATTTCTCATCATCCAGAACAATAGCATTTCTGAATCCTGGGAAAGGGTACATCAACCTGTATATGCTCACTCCACCCTGTGGGAAAATGGACTCTCCCATTCTCTCCAACTGGGTATGGGATAAGAGGACTCTTTCTAGGGAGGATGTTGCCCCATCTGGCCAAAATCCTGCTTTTTCTGAACCTGAGTTGCTGCAAAGCTGTTGTACCACGCCTGGTGGGCTGGCCATTTGGTCCAGATTTAGCTGTTTTCACATGAACACTGAGGCTACTTTCTGGTGAACTGAAGCACTGAGACAGAATCTCCCATTCAGTCTTCTATCCCTCAAACACACCCAGGGATTTCTGGGTGCATCCTGCTATAGAGTTATTTGTGCCCCGAGAGAGATTAAAGGACACTAAGCAAAGACAAATATATTTTTGCTAGTTGTTAAAACATGAAGTTAACAATTTGTTAAAAGTCTGAATACCACAGGAAAGGAGTTCCTAATACTCCATATGAAAACTGTTGTCTTCTCCCACATACACAACCTTGAGAAAGAAAGGCAAAGATGTACATTTTCTTAGTTTTACGCGTTTAAGTCTTCTTGACCGTGTTCTCTAAAACAAAGAAAAAAGCATTTATAAGAATCATTTCAATTTGTGGTTTCCCTCCCTGACCCCCTCTTTGCCTGTAGTCATTGAGCGTTGAATTAGTAACGCTTCATGGATGATAGCGACAGAGAGAAACACTTCCGGGTTAGTCGGCTAGACAGATGGATATAGAGCTTGAAAGAGAGAAGAAAATTAAATATGTTGAGGAGAGCCCTTAAACAATACAAAACAACAGGCAAACAAACACAAAACTCACACAAACACGACCAATTTCTTGTGGATCTCCATGGTTTTGACCACATCACTGAACTCTTCAAAGGATATCCGGCCATCGCCATCCTTATCCAGGACCAAAATGCTCTTGTCCACCAGCTGCTGCAGCTGCCAGTCCTTGAGGTTGTTTCCCACCATCATCTTAAGCACCTGGAAGAGCTCTCCGTTGGAGATGAAACCATCATTATCTATGTCGTAGATTCTGAAGGCGAACCTTAGCTTCTGCTCTTCGTCACTCTTGACGCTGAACTGGGAGGTGCCCACGATGAACTCGTGGAAGTCCACTTCCCCGTTGCCGTCTGTGTCGAAGATGTCGATCACTCGGCCCACCAGCGGATTCTGCTGCAGCTCAGGCAGGCTCATGAACTCCTCTATGCTCAGGGAGCCCGATTTGTCCAAGTCCAGCTTCCTGAAGCTTTTACCCAGCCTTCTGATCTCTTCCTGGTCGAAGTGGTTGCACAGCTCGGTTTGGTAGCTGGCCTCATTTCCCATGGCGAGGAGGTAGGGCTGGCAAAGGCAGCAGAGGGAGGAGACGGCAGGGCAGACTGTGCTACCGTTGGCCTGGGCAGCACGCGAGAGCACGAGGGAGGCAGAGGTGGGCAGCAGGGAGGCAAGGTGAAACTCAGAACAGCAAGGCAGGAAATAGAGGCTGCAGGGGATCAGAGGACAAACTGGCCACCCAGGAGAGAGATAGCTGCAACTGGGCTGCCCTCTCTAATGCGGTTTCGCTTATAATTTCTATCTCTCCTGGAAATTATTTCTCTTTCATCTCTCTTTCCCAAGAAATTTGAGCCTCGAGGGAATTAGAGACATATCTAGATAATTCACATAGCTTGACAGACGTTACATACAAAACAGACATATGTTAAATGGGGTGAAGCTAGCACCAGACTGTTGCTTCCTTTCCAGGCCTGCTGTAACTGCCAGATAAAATGATAGTCCAAGCACTGATATGAGGTGTATTACCCACCGGGAGAAGCCAGACTGGCATCCTCCTGGATCTTTTTCAATGCCCCGAGGTTCAGGAGATTCTTAAGAAAACAGAATTTCTTACTCAGGTGCAGAAATCATTGTACTCTTGAGAAATTAAAAAAAGAACCTTTATTAAAAATATAAAAAAGTTGAAAAAAAAAAAAAAAGAACCTTTATTAATTCAGAACACTTTAAAAAAAATCAGGGTTTCCTAGAACATGGCCTCTATTGCTCTGTGATTTATCTCCCTGACTGTGGTCTGTCTGTTGCCTGGGGCTGGCTGTCCCACAGAGCATGTAGAGAGATCTTCTGTAGAGTATCCCTGGAAGGTCCCTGTGTGCAGCTTACGTTAGTCACACCCTCCTCCCTCGCTTCCGCTAGGTTTGTTCTTTCAGCCAAAATTAATCTTTCTTTTCTTTGGAGTAGCAACTCCAATTCTCAAAAATGTATAAGAAATACATGTGGTCCAAGAACAATCCAGTTTGAAAGGGACTTGGGAGAACTTCAGGGGGCTAAATCAAAATAAGGGAAGCAAACACCTGCTCTCTTCAAAAAAACCAAGGGCATTTCATAAAACAAAACAAAAACACCAAGGGCATTTCATGTCTTATGTTCTTTAGTTTGGAGGAAGATGAGCTGGGAGGTTACCAAGTGAAATTGCTGCAAAGGAACCACTGGACATTCTGCCATTCAGTTTGGCCATTTAAAATTTTCTTTGTAAGAAGATAATAATTGTGGTGGTTTGAATAAGGGTGTGGTGCTCTCCGTCTCACCCCTTAGCGTTTGGCATTTGGATACTTGGTCGCTAGGGGGTAGCATTGTTTAGGGAGGTTTAGGGGCTGTGGCCTGGCTGGAGGAACTTCCTCCAGCAGGGTTTTAGGTTTTGAAGACTTATATCATCCCAGTTTGCTCTCTGCTTCCTGTCTGTTGCTCAGCTTCCAGCTTCCAGCTTCCAGCTCCAGTGCCTATAGCTACACCTGCTTGCTGACCTGCCACTCCACTGTGATGCTGGTGGACTCTTATTCCTCTGAAAACGAAAGCCCCACGTACGTCCCTCCTCCTATAGGTTGCCTTTGCCACGGTATCCATAATAGCAATAGAAAATTAGCTAGGCATTAGTTAATTCTAAAGACTTTAAAAAAGTTTTAATTATGTGTATGTCTATGTGTAGGTATGTGTATGTGAGAGAAGATGTCTGTAGTGGCTATCCCTGGTTGTCAACTTGACTATACTTGGAATGAACTACAATCCAGAATTGAAAGGCTCACCAGTGACCCTAACCTGGAGGCTGGGAGATAGAAGTTTCTGATCTGGATCTTGGTATGGAGACCTTGAAGCATTGTGGCTATGGATTCCAGAAGATTAAGACAGGGAGATCTCCTAGTTCAAGGTCATCTGGGATTAAAGGTGTGATGGCACACACCTTTAATCTGGGCTACATCTTCTGCTGGAGATCATATAAGGACATAGGAAGAAGGGAAACTAGCTCTCACTCTTTCGCCAGCTTGCCGTGTGGGACTGAGTAACTGCTAGATCCTTGGACTTCCATTTACAGCTACTACTGAACCATTGTTGAGAATTGGACTGCAGACTGTAAGTCATCAATAAATTCCTTTACTATATAGAGACTATCCATAAGTTCTGTGACTCTAGAGAACCCTGACTAATACAATGTCTATGGAGGGGGTTGGGTCCTCTGGAGCTGGAGTTGCAGATAATGGTGAGCTAGCTTATATGGGTGCTGGGAACCAAACTCAGGTCCTCTGAAAGAGCAGAGCATATACTAAGGGCTGAGCTGTCTCTTGAGTGCTTGAATTGGCTTTAAAGAATTAAAACAAAATACCTTTTACCCAACCTAAGCTGTGATATTTTACTGGGGATGCATTTGGTCTTATTTGCCTGTTTTCTAGTTTCTCAGAAAAATTAAAAGGGTATAGTTTGTGTAAGAAGATTCTGAACTTGTTAATGTTAAAGAGGATCACTGAGCTGTCAAAATTCCATGTAATCTTCACATGTGGGAGATTGAGGCAGGAGGATTAGGAGTTCTAACTCATTGTGTGTTACAAAGGGTGACCATTTCAAGAAGGGGATGGGTAGAGATCACCTTAAATTATAAGATGTTGTAATCATTGCTGATCTCTAAATGCTACTCTCCCCAGCACTCTGCTTAATGCCCCTTCTAGAGTGCCAAGATTTTTCTAGATGTGTTGGGGGTGATGGGGTTTGGATAGGTAAGCCCTGAAAGGACTTGATGTTAGTTTTATCCTATGAAAAGAAAATTGGGTTAATGGTACCTGGTGTAGGTTCATGTGGATTAGGGCTGAGGTTGGCCAATATGTTCACTGCTATTTTTATTAATCAATTTTATTTTTATATACTCTGCTACTATAGGGAACATCTAAAATCGAGAGTATCTGGGAGCCCTGGGCATGTTATCATACATGTACATTTATCAAACATTTGTTAGAAAAGAGGTATATCAGATGCTAAGTCACCAGCACGGATGCTAAGTTTAGTGGATAACTTGGTGTATTTTCTGGTGTAGGTCACAGGCTGGTGAGAATGACCTCTGACTTCAGCATCAGTATCAGGGGCAGCACAAATCTTTGTCTAGAAATTTCCAGTAAGAAGGCTGGGCCCAAAGGAGATGAACCCATATCAGTGGATATACCTCTACCAGAGAATTGCAGACTAAGTTCCTTGAGTCCCAGTCAAGGAAGCAGGACCTATGGCCACCCTACTTGCTCTGCTCTCTGTTCTTATGCCACATCAAAGGCAGGTATGAAAACCTGAGGGCTCTTAGGAAAGGGTATAGATCTAGTGGCCGAGACACAGAAGTAAAGTTAAGAAAGCTGAGGGCTAGATAAGCTACAGCTGAGCTGGTAGCCTCTCAGAACACATGGCCACATGGGCCTGCCCCTCCTACGTAAACCTTCTTCTGTATCCAGCAGGGGTGGGGAGCACAAGTGTGTTGAGCATTGAGGGGTGCAGGATGAGAAGGTCTTCCGTTGGTTAGGAAGTAGAATCTAGGGCAAAAGCTGCTTTCAGTTCCAGGCCCTGGAGAGGAGAATCTTCCAATGTAGGCAAGGCAGAGGAAGACGTCAGCTTTACCGAGTACCACTCAGCCACAGAGGATGCACAATTACCTTGTCTGCTCAGGACCAGGCAGCTGATGGGAGAGACAGTATGAGATGAGGCAGATCAGATTTGGTCTTCCCTGAGAGACCTGGACAAGTCTGGTAGTCTGAATAAGAAGGACTCTCAAAGGTCCATATGTTTGAATACTGGCCTGGCCTCCCATAGACGTATATGTTTGACTTCTTCGTCCCCAGTTCAGTGGAACTGTTTGATTAGCAGGAGTGGCCTTGTTGGAAGAGGTGTCACTGGAAGCAGACTTGAGGCTTCAAAAGCCTCGTGCCATTTGCAGGATGCTATCTGTCTCTTGTGGATCAAGATTCTGGTTCTCAGCTGGTCCTGGTGCTTGCGATCTTGGCTCTCACCATCATGACCTCTAGCCTTCTGATATTGTAAGTCCAGTTTAATCGTGTTCTTTTATAAGTTGCCTGGGGCACGGTGGCTTTGCTACATCAATAGAAAAGTAACTGAGATAACAGGATAGGGGTAGGGACTTCCAGTCACTAACGGTGGCCAACAACTGGCTCTTTATTACACTCATGTAAGGAGTTCAGGACTGCTGCCAAGCAAGACAGACCTAAGGAGGCAAGGCAGTTTCATTTTGTTAGCAATGACTGTGTTTCATCAAAGCCTGGGTGTGAACTAGAATAAGTTGGAAAAAAAAAGGAGGAATGGATGGAAGGCAGGTAGACTTCGTGGAAGTGGGCTGCATTCTGCTGCCTCCCACCCCCACTGCTTCTAAGGACTTCCCATCACTCATTAGCTTTGGAGGACTTCTCATTTCAGGCTTGTGGACCTCAGCAATGGTCGTCAGGAACCCACAGGTTCTTCATAGCCCTTTCCCGCAGAGTTCTTTGGTGTTTTGTTGTGGTAAAGGAGCAACGAGTCATCTGTAATCTGTGTGTGTTACCAGGAGGCAGAAACGGTGGTGCCTGTAATCCCAGAGTCAGGAAGGAGAGACAAGAGGATTCCTGAGGTCTGCTAGCCAGCCAGCCTAACCTTGTAGGTGAGTTCCAGGCCAGCAATGGACACTGTGTCAGAAAACTAAGGTGAATGCTGCCCGAGGAATGACCCCCCAGGTTGACTTCTGGCCTCCAGCCGTACACAGGTATGTATCCACCTGACCGCCCAGACACATGAACATACCTACTGCCTGTGCGATTATTGTGATGGGCAGATTAGGAGGTATCTATACAGAGAAATGTCTTATGAGGAGAAATGCAGTCACAAGAATTAGCTGATTTAATGATTGGACAGACACTGATGGGGAGATGGCGCTACTTCATTTAAGTGCTCCCAGTGTACAGAAGGGTTCTTTTTGGTCCCTGCATTGTAGAGAACTCAACACTGTGGTGAAAGCTGAGGTAGTCAGTCAATGTGAAGTTGGGTCCCCGTTGCTCCACATTTCATAAACTTTGTAGTTTGGCATTGTAACGGGACTCCGGCCATTGCTTCCATTTTCTCCAGCCATTCTATGTCATTCCTAGTCATTTCCATGAAAAGCACCATTTGTTCCTTGTTCTGTGTATCACTTCGGAGTGTGTGGACTGTAGTAAATTAAAAGGCTTGATTGATCAATTTGGAAGGAACTGGAAACCCAATGGCACATCTGTTTTAACAAGGCATTTCTCCTCAAGGATTTTCATATTAAGAGCCATGAGACGATCACGTGCATACATAACTGACAAAGAATTGGAAGCAATGAGGCTTTGTCTTCCACGCCCTTCTGCACATCAGTCAGGACAACGGGCATCTGAGCAAGATGACACATGCACACAAAGTTTCCTAGAAACTTTGCAGGGAGTCCTGCGCCTCTCCCAGAAGCACTTCTTCTGGTGATACCTGGAGCCACACTTAACAGATCACTATATTGATTGCTGTGAGCCACAGTGTTGTGTGAGAAACTGCAGCTTAAGTTGTAGCATAGGCCCTGGGCTCAGACTCTCATCTGAGTATCAGGTTCTCATCAGCAAAGCAGGAAAGAAAGAATGAAGCTAGAGCTTTGTTGGAGGTGCATGGCTATGTGGAGGATATCTTCCAAAGGGGAAGTACTTAAAACACATCTAAAATAGTTGTAGCACACACACCATGGGCACTTACCATATGTGTCTATTTGGTCTCTTTCTTATTTTTTTTTTAATTAAAAATTCTTTTCTCCTTCCTTCCTTCCTTCTTTTCTTCCTTCCTTCCTTCCTTCCTTCCTTCCTTCCCCCTTTCTTCCTCCCTCCCTTCTTTTCCTTCTTTACTTCATTCATTCTTTCTTTCTATTGCAATGTGGGTACTGGGGAAGGAACCTGGGTCCTCTGGAAAATCAGCCAGTGCTCCTAACCACTAAGACATCTCTCTACCTTTATTTATTTATGACTTATGCCTTTTATTTTATTTGAATGAAAAGCTTAAATCCATTCAACACATCCTACATGTTGACTGTGTGCCGCATAATGGGCTTTCAGTGGTTACGATGGCACAGTCCCTGGAGTAACTGAGTTTTGCCACTGAGAAATCTAGTTTAATGAGCATGATTTAAGGGTGTCACACTATTTACTTAGTCTTTTATATTTATCATGTATATTTGTTGGGAGCCATCTAGAAAAGGCTAAGGCTAGCAGGTAGCCTTTCTGGAAGTGGCCCACAGTTTTTTGCTTGGCTTCAGATGAGTGAGCTCTGAGAGGCAAGATCCCCAAAGACTTTACCTCAGGATTGCTTCTCGCTGCCTTTCCTGCCACTATCATGTAGCCTAACAATTCCTGGGCATCAAACCACCCTACTGGGCAGATTACCTGCAGATCAACATAAAGATGAACTTTCATGAATTAATGGCGGTTAGATGAATTAATGATTTTTATAGAGTTCCTGATTTGATTCAAATAATCTTAGGAAGAAAGTTTAAGAGGTGGTTTTGGTTGTCTTGCTAGAAAGATGTAATAAAATTAGGATCAAGAATAGAATGTGCCTACTCCTCATAAATAACAAGTAAAGGCTGCATAATAAGGAATACAATGAGCTTTCTTAATTATACTAAAAAGAGAAATAGGCTTGGGACAAATTTGTGATCAAGGGAAAAACATTCATTCTAGGTCAGATGCAATGATGAATCCACAGGTGTGCGCTATGCTAAGACAAAGCCGTATGAAACTGTGGCTCTGAACTTATAATGAGCTTACAGAATGAAATATGCTTTGAACTTAATATCAGTATGCTTCTGTAACTCCCATTGTTGTGTAGCGTTTTATCTATGAGGTAATTTTCTAAGAACTTTTTGTATATAAAAAGGCTAGGGAAAAGAAATAAAGATAATGGGTTGGTGGATTGGGGGGCAGGGCTCTGCTATATCCATGTATCCAAATGTATGCATGTCTATTTGTTTATATATATGTATGTGGGTATATGTGAATGTATGTATCTATGCATGAACATTTGTGGGGTTGAGTGAGACAGGTGGCTGGACCTGGCTAAAGTATGTATGTGTGTGAATGTGTGTGTATCTATCTATGCAGATTTGCCCATATAAAGGATTTAATTCTTTTCCTTTCTTTTCTCTCTGTTTCACAAAGACTTAACCAGCCTGGTCAGTGAGGGGCTCCTGGCTGCCTGGTCAGAGATGGGAACAATACATCCTTTACCTACCTCTCCATGTTAAGCAACAGGTGTTAATCTGTCTGAAGCCATGGCTTCTGGCCCCAGAAGGACCAAGAATCAACAAGAGTAAATATTATTAATACTAAACAACTTTTACTTTTGCACCTCCTTGCCCTCTGCTGACACCGCCCTCCCCAACCCCCTAGCTACTTTCCAGAGAGAACCGCTCATGCAGGCTCCTCAGCATATATTCAAGAGCATTAGAGATCATATGCTTGGCTTTCTTCTGTCATTCTGGGAAAGTTTTTAATAGAAGTTCTGACATGTATAGCTTTAAATTAAAGTTCTTGCTACTTAACAATTCTCTGACCTCTAGCAGAATTTGATTCATGGTTCGTTTGGAAAGTGAGATGATGGCTGCTGACTCAAAGACTCTTCCCAGATTAACTAAGGAAGGGCATGAAGAGCAGGCTCAATGCCTGGCACAGAATTGGCAGAAGTGATCATTTCTGCCTGCGGTAGACTTGCCTGAATATTTTAGTAGACTATCAGAAAACCGATGACTAGTTGAATATATGTGTGTTTCTATGGATGCAAGTATTTCCTGAGCAGCTAATGGGTGAGACAAATGCAACAGTTGCCTAAAGCAGGCGTGGAGGGTGGATATCTAGAAAATGATCACGTCCTTGAGACCCAAGGGAGCTTCTATGCTGTGAATTATAGATGAGAAATACCTGGTACCCAAAGAGTCCATTCTAAAGGAAACTTTTATTGGGAAAGTGATGCTACAGAGGAAATCTCAAGGAAGACGTTAAGTAGATGTTGTTGGAATAGGTAGTCATTCCAAACAGAAGAAACCGCATGTGCAAAGACACTGCCTGGGAACAGGCAGGTAGAGGGGACCTAAATAAGACAGCATATCTAGAGCAGGGAAGTGAAGGGACAGCAGTGACATCAGGTGGACTGGAATGAAGCCCTACCATGCCCCAGGCATTGAAGAAAAGGCAGTGCTTATTCAGTTATTTCTTATGGATGCATCGATCATGTTTCAATGTGCAAAGCACTGATGACATCCAGAGGCCATCCCTGTTCAGAGAGATTATGGACTCCTAAATGAATTAAAACATAAAAGCATTGTAGCAAATTGGAAGAGATGATATAAAATGAAAGATACCATCAAAGGAGTGAAGTGTTCTTTTTCTGGTAATAAACAGGCAATTGTTTTTTTCTCCTCCTCCTCCTCCTCCTCCTCCTCCTCCTCCTCCTCCTCCTCCTCCTCCTCCTCCTGATTTTTGCAAGATATGTTCAATCCCACTAGACACAAGGTAGACAAGTGTCACAGCTATAAGCATGGGAACTTGGATGCCATCCAGGTGTCTTAGGGTGGGTTGACTTTCAGTGCTGGAACTGGAGTCCCAAATAAAGAAGCTGGCATGCTCCCTTTGAAACCTGTGGGGCCATTCTTCTCTTCTTCAGAGGCCCAACTACTGAGACACAATAGAAAATTCCAGAGGTAGGGCCCAGTGGGAGGTCTGTTCACTGAGGACACGGTTCTTAAAGGGAATGGTGAGATCTCACTCTCTTTATCCTATTTGTATCTCAGCATGAAGCAAACAGACACATTCCCTATCTTTTTTTTCTCTTTATTAGATATTTTCTTCATTTACATTTCAAATGTTATCCAGAAATTTCCCCTTACCCTCCCACATCCCCGCCCTGCTCCCCTACCCACCCCCTCCCACGTAATGGCCCTGGTGTTCCCCTGTACTGGGGCATATAAAGTCTGTATGGCCAAGGGGCCTCTCCTCCCAATGATGGCCAACCAGGCCATCTTCTTCCATATATGCAGCTAGAGACATGAGCGCAGGGGGGAACTAGTTAGTTCATGTTATTCTTCCACCTATAGGGTTGAAGACCCCTTCAGCTCCTTGGGTACTTTCTCTATTCCCTATCTTAAAGTGCCACCTTACCATAGACCCCAAAGCAACAGGGATACCCCATGATGGACTGAAAAACCCCTAAACTACAAGTAAAGTTTTCCCTGTTACAAGATGATGGCCTCTGGTGTCTTGTCACAATTGTGCAAGGGTGACCAGCTGACAAGTGGACTCGGCTGGCAGCTGCTGGAACCCAGTCTCACCCCCTCACAGCCCAGGCTTCCTGTCGGTATCTATTTCACATGGCTATTTTCTTCTGATAAAGATACTAGTCATAGTGCTTTTGGGGCCCACATCACTGTATTGTAACTAAATATCAAGGTACGTCTCATACTGTGGATTTGTATCCTATGTGCAAACCAGACCATACTCTGAGGTACTGTGGTTAAGCCCTCAGGAATGCAACATCCCTTTGGAGGAAACAGTACACTCAGCAGCTCTAGGCCTGAATTCCAATCGTCTGGAAGGACAGAGGTAGGAGTAGTAGCAATGATAATCTGAATGGGACTGCCCCGGCCTCCTTGACCGATAGATCTATGTTTAGATGTTGCAGGGAGACATTTCTGTTAAGGGCTCCAAGGCTCCTCCAAAACATTGTTTCCTTGTCTAGTATATCCCTCAAATTCCACTCACTCACATACTGCTCACATGGGGAAGAAGTGTCCTTAGGAGCCTAACAGTCTGACCCATCCTGTCCATGCAGATCAGGCATTTCTGACAGGCAAAGCCATTTTTTTTTTCCTGTTATTTTGTAACACCTCACTTTAGCCACTAGGTGGCATTCGTTCCCCACCTCCTCGTTTTGCTTTCTTCAAACTGGACTCTGCAGAACCTGGAGGCCAGGGCTGTCTGTCCAGAAAGTAGATGAGGGAGGAGACCTTATATGAGATGCCACACAGGCTTCAGTGCATGGAAATCTGAAAAAAATGGGAGGAAGGCTGTCTCTCACAACAGCTCTAATCAGTTTGAGCACTGTTCAGACTTGCTAGTTGCACAGTAAATGACATTTCATAAATATTCATTAGTTGGAGGAATTTAGGAGAAAAGCAGGAACTACTAACAGTATGTGGTCTTGGGTGTAATTTATGCCTGAGCCTCTCTGGAATGCAAAAGAGGAGACCCTTATTCCACAAGATCTGTTTATTCGCTCATTAGCGAGGTGAAGACCATACTTGCTGGATTGCTGTTCCTTGTATCAGAATTCAAACTACACTAACCAGAAAGCAGCCGAGAAGCAGCCCTGTCTTTCTGCGGTTGGGTGTGGGGAAGAAAACCCCAGCTGAAGGCTTTCCCCCAGAGCACTATTGGAAATAGTTGCTATTGTTTGCCCAGAAGTGTTTTAAGTGCTATTGTTCGTATATATAAGTGCTATATGGTTTGTATAACCTTTCTTCATGCTTTCTCGTGGATGCAGAATTGCAAGAAAGGGGGAGAAACAACAGCACTGTAATGTGAAAGCTTATTCAGTCAGCTCACAGCCAGGTGAAGGCTCACAATCAGGGGGTTCATTCCCCACCATTAAAAATCTTCAGTATCACTTGGAAGCAATTAGGTACTCAGTCCCGGAATTGTAAGAAGTTTGTGACCCGTGCTTGTCTGTATTTGGAGGTGTGAGGGTGACTCCTAGATAAGACAACTGCAGCGTCTTCTGGAAAGTTCTCTGTTGTTTACCAAGCTGTTTTTTGTTTGCACATAGTTTTTATTTTCAATTTTAGCATCTATTTGTTGTTGCTTTGTGTTTATTATTTTATTTTATCTTTTTAATTTGTAGATGGCCTCTTCCTGTGTAGCCTAGACTGGCTTCAAACTCATTATGCCCCTGACTCAGTTCCTGATTTCTAGGACTACAGTCCCCTCCTACCACCATGCTTGGCCTGGCCATAGATCTAACTTAGGGAAAGAAGACCATTGATTAGGCCACACATTTCCACAGTCGGTTTCAGTAAATAGACTGCACATGTTAAAGTAAGCCCTATTATATCCCTGGCTTTGAGGGGGAAAGTCCGAGTTTTAAGTTTTAATCTAATTTATTTATTAGATTTACTTATTTATCTGTGGTTGTGCATGTGGGATGCACACATGCCAAAGCACACACATGGAGGTCAGAGGACAACCTATGGGAGTCTGTTCTCTCCCTCTGCCATGCAGTCCAGGGATGGAACTTGGGTCATCAGGCTTGGCAGCTGTCAGAGACAAATGGCTATCTGTGGTGCCAGTTAGCAAGCATATCAAAGTGCATGCTGGCCTTAGTATTACAACTGCCTTTGGCTTTTCTCAGACCTACTTACCCCTGCCCCAAAACTTCTCCAGCTCATTGGTGTCATCCCTTTGCCAGCTTCTCATTCTCATATAACTCTGCCATTTGGCCATGTACTCTCTTTTGTCTTCCTCTCTTAGACTCTTCTTTCTTGCTTCTATCTCTTGGTCCTATGTATGTATATATGCATGTATGTATATATGCATGTATGTATATATGCATGTATGTATGTATCTATCTATCTATCATGTATGTATGTATGTATGTATGTATGTATGTATGTATGTATTTACCTATGTCTTCTCACGGCCAGTACAGTCTGCTGGCCGTGTTTAATTTAATGCTTTCTCTCTCTGATCTGGACTCTTCCAGATGGCTCTGGCTATATGCTGTCTTATAGCTACAATAAAAATCTTTCCCTCAATGTACCTTGGAGCAGTCCTGTCCTCAGTTTATACATCTGGTGCCAAACACCCAGTTCATACAGCAGCAAGTGCTGTAACCCACTGAGCAATCATGATGGCTCCCAGATCTGAAATTTTATAGGTTGTCTGGCTTACTTAAGCACACAGTGGTAAGTCGGGAGTCTACCCTGATGTAGCAGTCCTTTTTAGAGCTGAAATTCTTTGTTATTCCACAGTGTGCTATGAATGAAACCTAGAACGATGGATGTTCCTGCCTTAAGGAGGTAATAAGTAATCCACAAAGCAAGATATAGGAAAAGTTAAAGACCTGTAATTTGCTTGTGAGTTTAGCTGCGTCTATCTACCATATGAACTTGGGAAAGTGTCCCCCAGCAATTTTAGAATCCCTAAGGGATGTGTAATTGAGTGCCTTTTTTTGGTGGGGGTTAGGTATACTTTCTGTCTTTATTATTTCATACATCCAAAGTCTCACTTCTACCTTGCCTAGGTAGGATTTTTTTAATTTTAATTTTTTTATCTCTGGAAGTATCACCTTCTCTGAGAAGACAGCTTTGATTTTGATCTTCTGTGACTTGTGACCTTAATTTTGTCCCTGTTCCCACATGTCTTCCTCAGCCCCAGTGGCCATGCAGGATATGGAATTTGTTCCTGCTCTCTCTCTCTCTCTCTCTCTCTCTCTCTCTCTCTCACATCTCTGTTCTCATTTCTATTCTGTGCTGGCTACACCCACAGAGCCTGGCACACAGGGGTTCAACATGTGTGTGTTAATGGACAGACAGAGTAGCGGATGCATGAGTGCATGTCTGGGTTTGTTTCCGAAGCCGACCAGGTGAAGGTGAAGCTTTTCTCCGACTGCCTTCTTCCCGCCCGGTTCAACCTCGTATTATGAAAGGACACAAGCGCAGCTTCGTGCTTCTTTAGGAGCCCAGAGAGTGCTACCTGGCTAGGTTCCACCTGACCTTATGCTTGGCTTAAATATTAAACCTAATTACTTAGGCTATTACAAAGGACGTACTTAGCTGGCAAGGTGGCTTCCTACATGCTCAGGTTTTCAATTTAAAGTGATCTGCAGTCATTAGCTCTCTCCTTCACTATAACTTTCAACAGGTTGACTAGCAGACAGATACTTTAAATTGAAATGGGAAGGGGAGAGTTGAGAGAGGCAGAAGGCTGCTGAACTGTGACATCCCTGTCAAGAACAGAAGATGCTGCTCTAAAATCCACCCCTCCCATTGTCTCAACCATTGCTTTTAAGTTGTTAATATAGTAAAGATTAGCTGACAGGGATGCCTCTGAGATGTGACTTGTGGGATCTCCTTTGGCTTTCAGTGTAGAGTTGGCTGTGTTGGTTCCTTTTCTTGTTGCTGAGATCAAGTGCCTGGCGAAAAGCGACTTAAAGCTTTTGCCTCACAGTTGGAGGGCTAGAGTCCATTAAGGTGGAGATGGCCTGGTAGCAGTGGGCGGAGGCAGATGTTCCCGCCGCAGTATGTGCAGCCAGGAGAGAGAGGCAGTCAGAAAATGGGGCCAGAGCACAAAGTTTCTTCCAGGGAAGCTCCACTTCTTCAGGGTTTTACAACTTTCTAAAAGAGTACCACCAGCTAGAGACCCAGGGAACAAATGCAAGGCTCCCGGGGGACCCTTCACAGCCAAACCACGACATCCCACTAACCCTTCTTTCTCTTTCCAAAAATGGACAGGACAATGGATCTACTGTGGGGAAACTGGACCTTTGTTGTGTTTTGTTTTTTCTCAGTGAGTAAATACCATAAACAAATGCACAGTTTGTTGGGAACCTAGTCTGGCTCATGGACAGAAAGGCTGGAGGCCAGCCATCATAGTATCTTCTCTGTGTTCCTGCTTCTTTAGCCGTTAGCTGGTTAGGCCAGGGTTCCTCTAACAATTCTCATAGGAAACTACTGCTTTTTTATTTTTTTGACACACTACATGGATCTTTTATTTAAGATGAGGAAACCAGTTCAGATGCATTACAAATGTCACATAATTGGCTCATGGCCGAATCCAGACAAATATGTACTGTCCATATTCAGCACCTTCCACATGTCATGATGTTCACATACATCATCTCTTACTTCTAAGCTGGAAACACAATAGCATCTGTATTTTCAGAGGGAGGCAACTCAGAGAGGTGAAGTAATTTGTGTTTGTGACATCTTAATGCACCTTTTTAGAAAAAAAAAATGTTTGGTTGTGAGACTAGTCTTTAACAGCTGAGCCGTCTCTCTAGCCCAGTCAATGTACCTTTCTTGATGTGGCTATTTCAATACCATGGTTATTTTTATTTTTGTAGATACCCATAGAGTGCTCCCAAATGACAAACTTCAGATAAACTTCAGGTTTTAAAATTGCTGCCTAAGGAATTTAACAGACTGTCACTTCACTCCTACCTTGAAGACCCATCCCTTAGAGGACAGCATCCGAGGCTTGGGAAGGTCAAGGACAGGGAAGGGTGTGAGGTTGAAAGGCCAGGATAGGGCTAGTGGTCAGGAGGGTGTGACCCGAGAGATGGGGGAAGCTCGGGAACAGGCGGGCAGTGATTCCAGTTGAATACTTTGCTTGATAACAGGAAGTTAGAAGGGTAGGGAGGTGGGGTGGAGGAACTGGAAGGCATGATCAAAATACATTGTATGAAACCAATTTAAATAATAAAAGAAAACAAGTAGATGGAATTAAAATAGAAATCTTAAGTTTAGCAACTTAACTTTTGTAATGTTTTAATAATAAAAGAAAACAAGTAGATGGAATTAAAATAGAAATCTTAAGTTTAGCAACTTAACTTTTGTAATGTTTTATCATCTACGTGTTTTCCCCAATCCCAGGGTAAAACTCCTTTCTCTACAATGTTGAGCCTCTTGTTTGTTAACTTTTGTTTCCTCTAGTCCCTAGTAGCAACCTTTGTATTCAGTCAGATGCCCTTGTAGCAACAAGATAAACATCAGCCTGAAGCTCGGAATAGGTGAAGTATATTTCCCAAGCACTTAGGGCTGCCTCCTCACAGTGATAGTAGAACTAGGATGATCTTCAGTGAACTTGGCTTGTACTTCTTGCTGACTAAGGATGGTTGTATCTCAGCCTGCAACTGGACCTGTCTGAAAGTCTGTCCTGCTGATGTTCAGATGGCCATGTACCCTTGCTTCACTGGCCTTGTCCCTTTCATTTCTGCCACTAAGGGGCACGCTAGGTGACCTTCTCTCTTCCAGATTCATTTACACCTTTTATTTTTTCCCCATCCTGATTTGTGTCCTGGGAATTGACTTCCGGGGACCACATACATGGATTCCTTGTCCTAAGACAGAGGTAGAAGATCTGAAAGTTGGGAGGCCAGGCAGGGAGACAGAGGAAAGGGTGTTTGTTCCCTAGCTCTCTTATGGTGAGGCTAGGGGGATGGGTGAGCCCCCACATAAATGACCATCTCCTCCTTCTTTGTGGTACTGGGTGATTGACCCTGGGGACTTGGGCATTTTGGCAAGGTCCTTATCAAATTTATATCAAATGCCTCCAAGTAAATGGCCAATTTCTTAGAAAGCCCCATCTTCTTACTTGCTAGGTTCTGAGAATGGCTCCCCTCTCCCCCCACATTTTGTTCCTACAGCCAGCAGTGGTAATGGTGACCTTTCTGTATCTAATCTTGGAATTGTGCTGACTTCTTTAAACAATGTGGTCTCAAACAATTTTCTTAAAACTCCTCTCTGTCTCTGAGGATGCTTTCTGCTCTCTGCCAAGACCACTATTTGCTCTCCCTTTCAGCCTCTTATAGTTAAAAGGTGCAATTATTCAAAATATTATTTAGAGGAGACTTGCAAAGATATGTCTCATCATCCATCTTAATAATGCCTTGGTGAATTTGGGGAGCTTGTTAAACTGTAATCTGCTGCCTTCCTTCCCTGGTTCGTAAAAAGAAGTTTCATAGGACTGTTTCCCTGGAGTTCTTAAATTCACTCGGGGACTTAAAAATATTGTATTGTTTTCTGCTGATTCAAAGGAAGATGAAGGGAGTTTATATCCTGCCATATGTTCTCCCCAGTAGAACTTATCTGCAATGAGTCCACTGTGGCAGAACACAGTTGGGCTGTAAGAGCTGTTGGGACACATCAGAGGTCAATTTAAGATTGTTCTCTGAGAGTTGTCAGAGTCTGCCCTGGAGAGCCAGGCTTGTAGCATCCTGGTGACTCTAGGGAGGAGATAAAATTCTTGGATTTTTTTTTCAAAATGAATTTATCTTCCAGAGAAATTATAGCTCAACAGTTCTGGGTTTCTGAAGAGACGGCAGGTGAATAGAGCAAGGTTCCTACTCGAGGCCAAATGTGAATATTCAACTGTCAGAAATGGAGGACCAAAGGATCTTTCACAATTTCATACCAGGTGGCTACATAAATCATTGTTCAAACACAGACATCTTTCAGATCGAAAGGATGCATCTAATTACTTTGAGGAAGAGACATTGACTGAAACTGTACTTGGAACAATTGAGTGTGAGGTCAGAAATAAACTGAAGAATGTTTCCCTTCAAGGTCAAAAGCACTTTTAGAAAAGTGCAGTCAAGAGCATATCTACTCTGTGATGTTGTCCTGTGCTCCTGTCCTAGGATGCTGTGGGGAGAAGGCCCATATTGGTTAAGCTGTTCTTCCATTATAACACATTAGAACTGCTTGAGAGTTGAAGCTGAGCTGATGTGGGTGAAGTGACTTCCCTAAGATCCCGTTTCTCTGTGCAAACACCCTGTTGCAATGCAGGGCATTCAGCACAAAGAGTAGGTACTAGAAGTGCTAATTGCCAATTTTCTTCTACCAATTTTTCTCCCCCTGGGAGAACATTGCAAAACAGGACAAAAAGAGCAAAACCAAGAGGCTGAGAACCCTGTGTAGATAAAGAGAACAAAGGGAAACCCAGCAAGCAGGGGATGGGAGTGGCTTTACAGAGGAGATCCAGGGTAGCCAAAGAGAAGAGGACTGCTTGTGTTTGGTAACATAGTATCTGTGGGTTGTGTAAGGGTGCTCCTAACAGTCTATTAGGAAGGAGAATATGCTAGTCTGTGCCCAAGGGTGGAATGCATTGCTATTTAAATGCACACAGTGAATATCTCATAGAACTGTTTGTAATTGCATAGACAAAGATATTTCATGGTGTAGACCATCCATTAGAGCAGTGGTTCTCAATCTTCTGAATACTGTGAACTTTAATGCAGTTCCTCATGTTGTAGTGACCCCAAACCATAAAATTGTTTTAGTTCCTACTTCATAACTAATTTTGCTACTGTTATAAATTGTAATGTAAATATCTGTGTTTTCCTTAGGTGACCCCTGTGAAAGGGTCATTCAACACCCAAAGGGGTTACTACCCACAAGACAAGAACCACTGCTTTAGAAGGAATGATAAAGCTATGCATATTCATAATATTCTTAGATCCTAGTGTTGCCTTCTTTCTCTATATACAGATGTTACCAGAATTATCTTTTACTTTTATGGCTGAAGTCCAGTTAAGGGCATATCTTTCCCCCATTCTTTTCAACTTCCTTCTCCCTTCCAAATTTACTCAACCTGGGAAGTGAGCCCACATTGTCTTAACAAACACAACTTGATCTGAGAATAGTTTCTACTTCAACACTTCCAGCTGACTACACCAAGGCTTTCTAAAGACCATTTCCCCAATCTGGCTTGCTAAAAAAACTCTTGATTAAAGGCTGTTGAGATGGCTCAGTAGGTAAAAAGTGCTGCTCTCACCATTGATAACCTGTGTTAAATTACTGGAATCCATATAGTAGAATGAGAGAACAGACCCCTAGCAAGTCATTTTTTGGCCTATGTACACACACCCTGCTGTAGGACCGTGAAAGGTAGCCTTGTGCCCAGCTGGGTTAAGGCTCGAAACCCCAGTGACCCTCAATGAAAAACCTGTTCCCCGGCACCACTTCTGGCATGAGGCCTCACACCTCCATAGATTTGTGGCCGTCAGTTCCATAAGAGCAATGCCCCAAACCCCTTCACATGTAGAGGACATGACCTGTGGTCATGTAGACTCAAGATAGATCTCCATTTTAATAAGTACCTAAAGGCCTGGAGGACTTAACCAATAAACTCTCCTTCCCAGACTCTCTCCCTACAAAAGATATTTAACCTCAGGCCTGCCCTGAGAAGTAGGGTATGGTTTTACTCTTCCACTCTCCACCATGACAGTAAATGCCTTAAAACCATGGACTGCCTCTTTTCATTGGGATCTGCTGTGGGGAGCCGTGGGGAGCCATGGAGGCCTTCCCTTATAGAGCCGTTGTCTAATCTCCTGTAGAAGGCCTGTCTGCACTCAGCCTTGGCTGCCATCAAGCCCAAGCCAAGCCTAAATCTGCTGCCTACAAGCCAAGGACTCTTCCTGTGAGACCAGCCAGAGCTCTCTTCTCCTTTCCCCTTTGGTCCCAGGCTAGATCCAGCCCTCGGACCCCTACTCCGTTCTCAGCTCTTCCATGGCATCCATTGGCTCCTGGGTGTCTAAGAGCCTGAGAACCAGACGGCCCCAGGTGACAGTGTAGGGTAATCATGGTCAAACTCCCGAGTCCTGCCTCCCAGGTGGCCAAGCCTGGTGGCAGAGCAGATATAGTACCCCATAACCCTATACCCTGCCATACATGGTGAGTGTGCATGTATGCACACACACACACACACACACACACACACACACACACACACACACACCCTAAAGTAAAGAAACAATTACAGGAAAAAACTCCAAAATATTTTTGTCAAAGAAATATTGGTGTACTTTGCATGTATTTTTGAATAACATTATTATTTCTGTTTAGTTTTTGAAGTCTATCTTTGTATATACTATTACTTTGATTTTGTTTAAAAATGATGATAAGTCTATATAGACCTGGGACACTTATGTCAAAAACTCAAATTTTTATTATTATACCTGGCTATATCCTTAGTATTTTATTTTTAGATTTATTCATTTTATCCATATGGGCATTTGCCTGCATGTGTGTCTGTGCACCCCATGCATGTAGGGTGCCTTAGGAGGTAAGAAGAGAGCATCAGATTCCCTGGAATTAGAGTTGGATGGTTGTAAGACACTGTGTGGGTGCTGGGAACTGAACCCAGGTCCTCTGGAAGAACAGCAAGTGCTCTTAACCACTGAGTGCACTCTGCAGCACCTGCTCAATATTTTAGAGGCTTGAATTGACTTCATTTTTTTTTAACCATAATCTATGAAGCATTCATTACTTTCAGTTAGTTTACAGACGAAGAGGAGACCCAGATTGGTGAAGAACCATGCCCTATATTTCACATCTGGCAGAACTAGAATTCAAATCTAGGATGCCTTTAAAGACGAGGCTCTCAACTACTTATGCTATACAGAATACTAGACATTCAGACTGCAGGAGGACATTGACAGAAGTTGGGGGTCACTGTAGAAAAAAAAATCTTGATGATGATAATGATGATGATGATGACGATGAATGTGAACATTTTGTAGTGTAAATGGCAGAGCTGGGTGAGATGAGAGAAGTAAGTTTTCAGAGTATGTGTAGAGGAGTCTGTTGGTTGTCTGTTCCATGTTCATTAAACTGCCTCCACTGTCTCAAGGCAATCCTTTGTTCAGGTCTTCACCCTTCTCTATATGCCTATGTGCTGTAAGGTAAGTTGTATCATTACTGGCCCCAGAGTTCTGATTGGCCTAATCCATTATGCTGTTCACATCATCTCACCAATGATTGGTTTAGATACAGGCACATACAGTTTTCATCAACAGACCATGAAGAAATTGCAGCTCTCTACAAATGTTTTTTCTGTGACTAATAGGATGTTCCCTCTGATTAGAGGAAGAAGAACAGGATTTCTGTTATTTACCACTTACTGTACCAGGTTTCTTGCTTCCAAAAATGATCTTTTATTCTCAGGAAAAAAAATGACCCATTTTGTCAAACCCTTTCTCAGGTGGAGAAACGCAGACTCAGGAGCAGTTAACTAGCTCTGCTTGACAGATTCAGCTCCCAAACCCAGAAATACGTTTCAGATACACCATGCTTTGTGCGAGGGGTGTACACAGCAGAATCTATTTCGCAGATGATTTTGTGAGTATGCATTTGACTCAGTCTTTGAAACTGTGTTCAAGTGGGGCTAGGCTATGAGTCTGCAGAGCCACGTGTATCACGAGGCTTGGTTTGTCTGATGATCCTCTGAAATGGCAGTAGCTTGAATGTGAGCGTGTGACCAGGATGTGATGCTGGCTGGAGAATATGGCTGAGGGGTTCCTCTTGGTAATGCCTTACTGTCAAATTGGAATCATTTGGAGAATTTGATTTAAGTCAGTGACAGACACCAGAAACAGAGAACTTCAAGTGATTGTTATTTAGCTCAACTTAAGCAACTGACTTTCTTTCTTGGCTGTATTAACTGACTGGTATATGCCTTTAGGAAAAGCTACATTAATACTCACCAATAGGGTTAAAATGCCATCAGCTATCCAGAGGAGAGATAGATTTCCATGTAGAAAACACTCTTAAGGCTGGTATTTTGGAAAGCAGACTTATTAAAAAAATTTAAAGTCAGATTTCCCTGTTCTGATTGTACAGCTTCCCAATGCTGTCACCTCTTGTATCTCCCTCCCCAGGCAAAGTCTTACTGTGTGTCTCAAACTTGTCTTGAGCTTGTAATCCTCCTGCCTCAATGTCCCCAGCTCAGTGATTACAGCTATGTACCCTCATGACTGGCTTTAGCCCTCTTCATTCATTTCTCATCATAGCTCCAAGGAAGATCCTATGTGAACTTAATCATTGAGGGATTGCCTGTTTTAGCTTATCCTCTAGGTGGAGTTATTCTTTTCAAATTGTTTCATCCATGTTATTGGTCATTTACCTAACATTGTACCTACCACTGATCTGTTCTTTGTCTCATTTCATTTACCCACCTGCCTGTATTAGTGCTTCAGGAAGGCTGTAAAGATGAACATGAGTTAGATGACTTAAAGCCATAGGAATGTATCCTCTTATAGTTTAAGAATCATTCCGCCAAATAAACATTAAAAAAAAGAAACAAACAAAAAAACATGAAATGCTGGTGCCATTGGGATTGCCTCTGAGAAACAAGTAAATAAATAAATAAATAAATAATCAATCAATCAATCAATCAATCAATCAGAAGAGTCAATAAGAGAATAAACTCACAATTAGCATCTCTCATTTTAAAGCCCAACAGAGACTAACCAATATAAATCAACCTGTTTGTTGGCTTGTGTTTATATACCCCAACCTCTGCCCCTTCTAGCAGGTAGACCTCTTTCTCTGTGAACCTGTGCACTTGGCCTCCTTATAATGACACCAGTCATTGGGTTTAGAGCCCAGTGTGGCCTCATCTTAATTACTCCTTCGAAGACTCCTTTTGCAAACATGGTCAACACCTTAGGTTCTGAGTAAACATGAATTTGTGGGACACCATTCAATGCAGTGCGCTGTGAGTATCAGCCCTGCTTTAGTCTCTGACCTTTGTCCATGCTTAGTCTCTAGATTCTTGAAAAAAATTTTTTTTCCTATGAGGTACTTTCTAATCATTGTTTCTCCTTCCCTAACTCTTCCATGATCCTCCCAACCTCCCCATCCACCCAACTCCATGCATTTTCTCTCCCTCTCTTTAGAAAACCAATAAGTAAAAAATCACCATCACCCATCACCACCACCACTGATGGCAACAACAACAACAACAGCAACACAGCGGAAGCACACACACATACATCCTAACAACATAAAACTGCAAACCATTATATACAAGCAAAATAACAGTAAGATAAAAATGCCCAAACAAAGCAATATGAGACAAACGAAGTCTACAAAAATATCATTGAGTTTCTTCAATGTTTCCCATCCACTTCTGGTCATGGGACCTACCCTTAAGTATGGCTTATAAACCCAGGGAGACTCAATTGGAGGGAAATATTTTTTTCTTTGCAAGCCATAGTCAATTGGAGATAGCTTCTTGGTTAGGGATGGGGGCTTGTGTCCACACCTCTCTCAGCACTGGCACCCCATCTGGCTTGAACCTGTGGGGGCTGTGCACATGCTGCCATAGTCTCTGTGAGTTCCTGTTGACCATGTTTCTTTTCAGGTACATTGTTTAGTTTTTCTGATTTATCTACTTGACTTCTTGAGTGTCTACTTTATTTGGAGGCACTGGAAATTTAAGACAGGTTTTTCTTTTTTCTTTTTTCCCCCTAGAGCTCTTATAGTTTAATATACATTAAGAAGAGATACATTAAAAAAATACTCCGATTAAAATGTTTAAGGCAGTAATGTTTATGTTATTACCAAGTGCTATTAAATAATATGAGACATATGAGATCATAAAAGGAGGTTGATTTATATTGGTCAGCCTCTGTTGGGATTTGAAAAGAGAGATACTAGCTGTGAGTTTGTTCTCTTGTTGATTTATTTATTTATTTATTTATTTATTTATTTATTTATAGCATTGGGATCAAATCAAAGGCCTTGGACATGCTAGGTAGGTACTATATCACTGAACTACATCTGCAGTTCCTTCGCTGGGACTTTGTAATATGAAGGCATTAGCCACGCAAATGCCAGTGGAGAAGAACATTTGAGGGGGAAGAGACAATCACAAGTTTAGGGAATCCAAGGCAGGGAAGCCATGGATTTATCTTCATTCTAAGAGAAACACGGCACAGCTGGGATGAACCAGAAAATGGCCCAAGAGGGGACTGAGAAGTGATGAAGGCCAGGTTATCACAGGGCATGTCACCAATTCAGATTTTGTCCCAGTTAACATGGCTGACGAACAGAAGAATGAGTTGCCAGGTGGAAGGCCGCTAAAGGAAGGCAGGTGCAAAACAGACCTCTTAGCAGATGTCTGTAATGAGCCAGGTAAGAGATGGCAGCTTGGATAGAGTGGGGTCGCTGGAGTTGACAATAGACGGCTATATCTGAGACCTAATTTGTAGAAGATACAGCTTGTTGGTGAATGGAAAAGATGGACAAGAGAGGCGTGAGCACCTGTGGAGGTCTGAATGTATGGGTAGTGCACAGAAGTACCACCGCCACAACTGCAAAGCCCAGGAGGAAAAGCAAGCGAAGAGGGAGCACTGCAGCTTAGACTTCTGACAAGTGAAATTTCAGATTCCTACAGGATATTCAAGGGAGATGTCAAACAGGCAGGCAGAGCTGCATCCTGTTGGGAATTCTTGCCAAATGGAGGCTATTTGAGCAATTATTGGCTTTAGATGTGTTTTCTTCTTCCTTTTTAATGTCAGGATGGCCTTGTACTTATTTATTTGGCTCTCCCCTTTAGAGTATTTGGGCTATGGCCCTGGTTACACTTTTCAGTCTCCTATTTTAATCATCCAAATTGTGCCGTATTTTGCAAACTCCTTTTTAATTACACCATAGTGATGCAATATTTCAACCGTAAGAAAATTTTGACTATTTGTGTGCCTTAGCCCAGGCACATAGTAACTCTGGCTGAACAATAAAAGCCGTGCTGTTGTTTTCTGCTCTGAAAAGTTATTGTACTTTAATCTGACAATTACTAGTCAAGGTGTGGATAGATTTTAAACTGACAGTGTTTTGAGTTAGACTTTAAGGCATGTTGTGAATTCCATAGCAGAACCATCAATTCAAGGTTAAAGCAAACGCTATTTAGGTTAGTCCCAAAAATTCTTGCTACAATTTGGAAACATTTCTTCCATGCTTAACAGATTTCTCAGGATAATTTATAGAACAGCAGCGGAAATTTAGATTTTTTTTTAATCCATCAGAATAAAATCACACTTAAATTTAAAACTTGTATCACTGACCAGTACTATAGGAATGGACACTTTTCAATCAAATCCAAGTGGTCTATATGTCATGGAGTATCCTGGTACACTGTTGGTCGGAAGGTGCAACTGAAGGTGTGTCCTTGTGGTTTCCAAGGGGAAGCTATACAAAGCACCGGCACCATCCGCATCTTTCCTTACCTCAGTGACAGCAAAGCTTCTCTTTCCGCAGGGGACCACCTTGTACCACTTGTCGTGAAGCACATCCATAAACCCGTGAGACTTGTACTGACTGATGAGCTCAGATATATTAGAGGTCAACGGAGAGTTGGGAGGGAGACCAATGCCGTAGCCTAGAAGAAAACGCAACCGCATATAAGTTCTTCATGTTGTCCCGAGAGGTGCCACCATTCTTGTATGATACTGCCTCTGGATATGGTAGCAAGCAAGGGCATGGTGAGTCTGTATTAATTTCCCCCAAAGGGCTCCCGAATGCCCTCGAGTCAGCCAGATCTCTGAGAAGATGCAAGGAGTCTGCCCTTCTCTTCTGTATGTTTTATTATTAAGAAGCAGCCTCTGAGTCTTTTTTTTTTTTAACCAGGTCTGGGATTCCCTAGCCATCTTTCCCAGTAAAACTGCATGTGATGGTGAATATTAATTGTCAACTTGATTGGATTGAGCAGTGCCTAGTAGATTAGGAAAGTAGACCATTGGATGTGTTTGTGAAGGGATTTCTAGAGAGGATTAATTGATGGAGAAGTTATTTACTTTGGCTCATGGTATCAGAGTTTTCATTCCATATACATGGGGAAGAAATAGAAAAAGAGTTTATTTTGACAGTCAGGAGATAGAGGCCATACAAGAATATCTAGGATTAACATAAATAGTCCCCATATATACACCTCTTTCATCAAGGGATTATCCATTGATTAGGTCAGAGCCCTTAGGACCCAATCACTTCTTCAGTGCCCATAACTTTCAACCAAGCTCCCAACATAAGAGCTGATAGGGAACATTATAAATTCAAACACCACATGGACATATAATACACCACGAGAAATAAAAGAACCACAAGGACTTAATAATAACTAACTTTAATTGTCAAAGAAGTGGTAATGTCAAATGTTGAAGAAGATATGGAAAATAAGAATGCATATTGATGTAATTACTTTGGAAAACAATTTGGTGACATTTTGCATACTTGAACACTTATATTAAAATCCAAGAAAACTTCCAAACAATTTCTCCACAAGTACATCAAGGAATATGATAAATAAGGCTGTTCATAACCACAAAACTTGGAAAGAACTCAAATGATGTTTGACAGAACCTTGAATACATAAATTGTGGAATAGTTACATGATCAGGATATTACATAACGAAGACATATGTGTTAGAAATAGATTGATGTATGTACAACTCTTAGCAATATGCCACTAGGGGTAAGAGTCATTCCTCCAAATGTACAGAATGAATTTGTTTTGTACATGTAAATACACTCATAGTAAAACAACACATGTTTTAAGAATGCATATAGGGGGAGGAAACTACATTTAGAAAAAAATCAAGGATATGACAACTTCGAGATTCAAGATGGAAGTTATGCAAAGCATGAGGAAGCAGGAGAAGGGGTAGAGAAAGAGAGCAAACATGGGCATAATTGTCAGCGTTTTATTAATCACTTTAGACTGTGTGTTCTTACACTGAACAGCTCCCTGGCTTTCGAGACTGTTAACATACTGCTAATCTCTTTGAGGAGTCATGTGAAAGAGACTAATTAACTACATCTTGTTCTTAGTTATTAGATCTTACTGTCAAAACAAACAAATAAAAAGAAAGAAAGAAAGATTTCTCTATTTGCCCTCAAGATGATTGAGGGAGATAAATGAAAAAAAAAATGCAGCTAGTTCCTTCTTCACAAATACAGACTAAAAGGCTGTCAAAGATTCAAAGATCCTTAATGAGACAAATACTTGTTCCAATTATTTCACTTTATGACTCAATTCCAAAGGTATTAGTTTTTAATCTTTTTCTTAGTGCAAATCCACAAAGCCCTTTTCAAAATACGAAGCTCATGACGTGGAGTAGAAAATATGCAGCACCAGACAGGTTTTAAAGAGTTGTGTGTTTGTCTTTATAATCATTTTGTTTGTTTCTTAAGAAGCCATCATCAAGAAAAAGATGACAATGTCAAAAGCATAATTTGGACTTTCTGTTCCAACAGCTATCATGAGGGTCCACTTTGTGACTGGTAGTTTTGATTTGAAAGGCAAGACTGATGATAATAGAATTTTAATGGGTTTCTGATGTTTTCATTAAGTAGTCCTTGGTATGGTAGCAACTATGCTTTTTTTTTTTTAAAAATAGATGTATTTTTGTTTAAATTTGTGTGTGTGTGTGTGTGTGTGTGTGTGTGTGTGTGTGTGTGTGTATTATGAGTGCCTGCATGTATGTAAGTACACCATGTGTATGCCTGATACCCAAGGAAGCCAGAAGAGGGCATCAGATCTTCTGAATCTGTACTTACCAGTGTTTGTCAACCATCTGCCGTGGGTAGGAACTAAACACAGGTTCTCTGAAAGAGCAGCAGGTGCTCATGTGTAAGTTTTCTAAGGAAGTTTTTATTTTTCTAATAGTTCAGTTTTTGAATCATGTTTTCAGTATTTATTACCAGGATGGATGCAATACAAAGCCCACATATAATAATGTTCATTAATCTATTGATTCTTATCCACTCATCCATCTATCTGTTCACTCATCAAATATTTTATTGCGTAAACAGGTACTATGTAATGTGGTCCAGGCATGTTAGTGGGGAGACATAGTAAACAGTTAACTGCATGAAGCTAATTTCGTTATAATCTAGACAGGCATTAGGAGGGAGAAGAAAAGGGGCATTAGGAACATAGGTGGGGTGGATTTGGAACTGTGTGATGGAAATAGGTTGGCACATAAGGATAATTATCTGGGGCTAACTTTGCTTAATATTAACACATTTTTTTTTCCTCACGGAAGAAATAGCTTTCAGCAACAACTTGTAACATTTATCAAGGATTTTCTATATTACTCTCAAGCACTGATCCTTAATAGTAACATATTTCACCCCACAATGTAAATTATGCATGAGAAATAAATTTTGACTGTCTATGACACCACAGTTCAGGATTCTAATAACACTGTGGGATTCTAATAACAAAGCTTAGGGTATTCCAAGTTCCTTTATGTGCCTCATGTATTCCCCACATATGGGTAGATGACAGAGTATATATTATCTAAAGAGAGTTGAATCTTGAGTGATTAAACTGCCAAGATCACAGATATCAAAACTAATGTTTGAAAGTAGGTCTGCTTGATTCTTAAAAGCAATGTTCATTCCACTATATCCAATGTAAGTCAAGGGACTAGTAGGCCTAATATTTGTAAGCACATGAATACTATCCTCCCCAAATCAGTAATTTATTAGGAAACTAGTCATGGAGTTGTAGTGGCTCAACAGTTAAGGGTACTTAATGCTCTTCCAGAGGACCTGGGTTTGTTTCTCAGCACTCACATTGGCAGGTTCACAATATCTTATAATTTCAGCTTGAGGACATCCAATGCCTCTGCCTCTAGTCTCTGTGTGGATCTCTTTATATTCAGCCAACACACACAAAGATACACATACATAAACAAGTGAAAAAAACCCAATCTTTAATAGTAAGTTTTCATAAGTCAAAACCATTGTTCATGGGTAGATTTTGTTTACAAACTTAGCAATAAGTTCTATAGAAAATGTAGGAGTAGGCCTACTACACGCCAGAAAAGCACCTAGGAAGGGCCCCCACTAAAACTACAACACTTCTCATGACGATCCCCCTGGAAGCTAATAACTTCAACCCACACCAGTATAACACACGGCAGGATAGTTTCCACGTTTATCTGCTCATACATCCCACCAATGTGCGTAGTGTTGTGGGGGTGTTAGCTTAGATGCAGAGCCTATCTGCGGGCAGCTAAGATAATACTCAGTGGCTGTGCAGCATGGCGGGAAGTTACATGACTTTTCTTGGAAAAATGAAAGGTGAGGCATCCATTCAATACAGGTAACATAGAGCAGCTAAAACATAGTGAGGAGAGCACAGCACCTTTGCTGGAGTAAGAGGAAAGAGAAATTGCTCCTGAATGAAACAACACAGAAACATCTTAGATGGAGTTCTGATAGGGACATTTTTGTTTTGTTTTAAGTAGAGAAGACCAAAATGCATAAGAAAGATTGAAAAACGTGAAATTACAACTTATGATTAAGCCTACATATTCTAAAAATATAATTTTGGCACTGTAACAAAAGCAGAAAGAGTCACCAAGTGAAGGCTATGTTGAAGCTACAAAGACATTTATAAAAAAATGGCTGCCCAGGATATAATGAATATTAAATCATTCTACTCCATCATGCCTAGATTAATTTGCAATGAAAGCTAAAAATAAATTGACATCCTTTAAAATTTTTATTTTAATACAAATACTGGACATTGATGTCTCAATGATTTCTAGCATTAATAATAATTATTAACTAATTACGACAAGGAAAGAATAGAAAAACATTATGTGTCTGTGAGAGGGGAATATACTGCAGACATAAAAGTCCATCTTATTCAGAAACATAAGATGGTAAATCTTGAAGGTTTCACTTCTATTCTTTTGTTTTATTAGTTGCTTTTCAAAGTTGATCGTTTTCATTGTCAAAGAGCTCATTTTTAAGTCGCTGACTCGACTTAGAGTTGCCTATATTATCACTAGAACTGCAACTTTGCGGTACTGGCAGGCTGGACTGTTTTGTGGTTGATGAATGAGGCAAGATGGAATCCTTCAACCCTAAAGATGAAAGCACCAGGCACCCTGGAAATTGGATACAGCTTAATAGCCCAAGAGAACAATTTCCCAAATAGAATCCTGATCTTTTCTCCATGGATAAGTCAGCTTTACTCAGCTAGGAGTAGTGGAAATATACTTTGACTAGCAAATGTATAGTTAGAAAGTTCATAGCTAAAAAGTGTCTCCCCAAAATGTGGATGGAAATAGATATTTTGAAAAGAAGAACTCAAAGTGTTTTTTAAAAAAAGCTCCAGGAACAAAGAGTCATTGTATTTTGTGTCTGTCCTGGAATATCCTGATTATTTACTCTGAGATAATGGTTGTCCCAACTTGAAAAATGGGGTTCCCTTACAAAGCACATCAAGTTGGGAAGAGAAGTGTCTTGGAGGAACTGAGATTCATGAAGGATATCTTGGGAAGATTTTTGTCATGTATGGTTCTCTACTTGATATCCTCAATATTATTAACTTATCGAGGCAATCATGTGTACTGGGTGTGTTTTTGCATACGTTGCATGTGCTATTTTACTTAACTTTGATAGCAACTTTATGCTAGGTGTTCATTTCATATTTTCATTATGCAGATGAGGAGCTGGAAGAACAGATTAAGATGTTTGCCAGTGAGTGACAGCAATTCCATTTTCATCCAAGGGCCAGACTCCAGAGTTAGTGCTCTAAGCACTGCATTAAATAATTATTGGAAAGCCAGCATAAGAACAGCTCAGAAAGAGTCAAAGGCTTCTGCTGAAAGGTCACAGATCATTACTGTGCAGTTACATTACTCTTTTTCTCTGCTTGACCTTTATTGTCTGCTAACTCCAATGCATAAATTTGGGGCCTGTGTTCATTTATCTTAACACGTTCCTTTTTATTCTCAAGAACATAATATGTCTTTGTGCCTCTGATGCATGGTACTTAATTTGACCAGACACTTTCTGTATACCCCTTGAACTGACAATGTATTTTTAAAAATCACATTGTCATTTATTCTTTGAATATTTTATATATGTATACAATATATCTTGATAACATCCCCCACTTACCCTTTCCAAGATCCGTGGGCTTACACAACACATCACATCTTTCTCCCAACTTCACAACCACCTCACTTTTCTTAATAATTCAGAGTCTGTGGGAGAGGGGGCTGTCTCTGACTCTGTTGCCTGCCTTTGGATCCCCATCCCCTACCTGGACTGCCTTGTCTGGCCTCAGTGGGAGAGGATATGCTTAGTCCTGCTGCAACTTAATGTGCCAGGGCAGGTTGTTACCCATGGATGGGCTCCCCTGTTTCTGTGGAGAATAGGAGGGTGTAATGGGAGAGGAACATTTGAGGGTGGGATTTAGAGGAGAGGAGGGAGGGGGCTGTGATTCAGATGTAAAGTGAATAAAACAAAAATCATTGAAAGAACTTCAAACGCAAGGAGGTAAAGGTACCTTCTCTCATAGGCCTTTTATTTTAAAAGCTAAACAAGAGTGGCAAGCTGAGGTTGTGTGGAATATTTAGTAATTATCTTGGCTTGTTTGGGCTACTGTTACAAATTTCAAGGACAGGTTAGCTTACAAGGAACAAAAGACACTTATTTCTCATAGTCTTTATTCTTGGAAGTTCAAGAATGGGCAGATTCATTGTCTTGTGAAGATCTCCTTTCTAGTTCATAGATGGCTTCTAGCTGTGACTTCATATTGTGAGAAGAATTCCAGAGCTTCCATGGGCCCATGATAGGGGTACTAATGCTATCTCTTTAGAATCCTTATGATAGATCTAATCACTATCGAATCAATTCCCTACTACCATTTCAGTAAAGATTAGGTTTCATATGAGTATTGGGTGGCTGCAACCTCTAGATTTGAGAGTCTAGAAGAGAGCAGTGGTCAGATTATTCAGTGTGTACTCAGTATTATGTTGATCCAGTATATATACAGCATGATGGAATCATTAGACTCTTTTTTCCTTCTAAGAAATGATTTATACATGTGAAAGTATGTACATTTGAGTTAGTGAATTAATAAGCGAACCAGGTACTTATCTGAATTTAAACTGATACATTACATAGTGGGAAATACATCATTTATTACACAGTTAGTACATGTTAGCATTGTTCCAGCACCCATGGTTAGGCACCTGTAATCTTATGTGCCAAATGGGTAATGTGCCAAAAAATTGCTTTGATGACTTTTTTATATGAATGTAGCCTAGTCTGATAAGTCTCATGTTTTTTTTTATAAATTCAAAAACTGTATTTTATCAAAGGTTTTCATGAAAAAAAAATGAAGGGAGTGTATGGAAATTCTTGAGATGAACATTGAAAAAAAAATCTGCTTTCAAAAGCCAGGCATGGTGTTGCCTTCACTCCCAACACTGAAGGCATAAAGGAGGATGAGCAAGAATTCAAAACCATCTACTATCTACATATGTGGCCTGAGGTCAGCCTGCCCTATATGAGACTCAAATATCAAAACAGAAACAAAAACAAAAAACAAAACACAACACCAAACAAAACAAAAAACCCCAAACCCAACAACAACAAAAACCAACCAACTACCAACCAACCAACTCCTAAAACAAATAAACAACCTAAAACAAACAAACAAACAAACAAACAAACCAACCAATCAAGAACAAGAAGTCAGCATTAAAAATCACCAGGTCTGTTTTTCTTTCTTGCAATGCTTGGGATCCAACTTGAGGCTCTATGCACGGTACACAGGCAATTGCCATTGAACTATACTCAAAGCTCTTTGACTTTCTTTAATAGCCTTTCTCCTGCTTTGTGTATAACTTACAAACAGTACCTCTTTGTAGTGCTTAAAAGTCTTGTGCTAGAGTTTGAATCTAAACTGTTCCTGGAGAGGTCTTGTGTTGAGGGTTTGGCCCTCAAAGCAGCCTTGATTTGAGGTAGGGCACTTGGGAGTTGACTGGAACATGAAGGCTCTGCCTTAATGAGTGGTTAGACTGTG